>QNGE01002961.1:64644-97964 GCA_008508345.1 Paragonimus westermani
ATGCCGCGGAAGGGGGTTGACTTGAGGGACCCCACCCCGAGCCTCTGACTCAAAAGTCTGACCTGCGAGACAACAGGATATAGGGTTTTCTTGGGGGACCCGACCCGGAGCCAATGACTCAAGAGTCTGACTCACTTGGCAGTGAGGGGCTTGCCTAGCCCGAGGGCGCAGTGAATAAGACAATAATGTCTGATTCTGAACACTGCTGCGCGCAGCGGATGTACTCGAAGCTACATCGGGCTTTTGAGAGATATCTGATGTTTTTCGACCGTATTAGATAATACACCGGCGGTCACGGTCAACCGTTGGGCGACTGGAGTGCTCTTTGTTTGAGGGTGCCTTTTCTAACTCCCTTCTTCGTGATACGGAAGACAGCAGTGTCGCAACCATAAAAAATAGTTCTGCTGTATGCCCACAGGATCGTGCCTCACTACCTAAGCACGCCTGGGCGGTCAGTAGTGCGAAATACAGTTCAATCAGTGTAACTGATTTTCGTCTGACTCCCCCTTTGACCTGCCTGACAAGGTTGCACATGGAAGGACCGGAGTCCTAGTCAGCATAGCCTGCTGGAGCAAAGCAGTACATAAGCCCGACCACCTCGTCAATGTTGCAGTATAGGTCGGGGCGAACGTGGGATGGCACTGTTATTGACAACTACCTTCACGATAGATGGCGAAACCTACCAGGGTACCCTGATAATCGAATGGGCTACATCAAAGTAATCGGAACCATCCCCAAGGTTGCGGTTATGAGAATGACCCTTCACGCACAAGTTGATCGCAAAACAAGCAGAGTCGCTTGAGGAATAAGCAATCGCGGACAATGAGCGGTGGCGTTGCCAAGTCGTGGTGGATTTAGGGCTGCTTCTATAAAATGTCACATAGGCTCTTTTTACGGTATTGAGATGTGGCGTACGTTATCTTGCAACAAAAAGGGTTTCAAATGTCTCCAATGAGATCACAAAGTAGGCTGCATAACGTGCCATCCCGTAAAGCATACGGGCATCTTAGATCTACGCCAAACATGGACAAATCCCGGAGGAGTCAGAGGAGTCGCCACAGTGACCACCTGCCCCAACAGTCACAGAGGGCACATCGAACACATTGAGCAGCTAGACTCGACTCGAAGGAAGAATGAAGTAAACTGGTCGTCCACACCTGGCGACAGGAGAGAGGTGTCACAGCAGTTCTATTGGTCTTGAAGTTTTCGGCTGGACAGATTTACAACGGATTTGTCATTCTTAGGAATCCCCGAACTATTAAGCTGCTTCCGTTGGAACCCCATGTAGTGCACTGGACATCCTGGATAAGAAAGCCACCCGAAAGACGTACAAACCGAAAAGCTGGTTGCCGGCCCCGAAGAATCGTGAGCCACATGCTTCGCCTCGCTATCCTGAGAGTCAAGTTTTCAGACCGAAGGCTTCGGGCAGAGTCCTTTTTCTATCTGAACAATCCAGAAGCATCTTGAGCATTCAATAATAATGAGTCTAATAACAACCATGAGTTTTGTCTCATGCTACTAGTCGCACTCACTGGCCGAAGTGACGGGGTCTGCCATACTATCGTATCACACGATCAAAATCACCTTCATTTCTATAATGGCTTGCCAAATGAACTACTAGCCGGACAGCGCTGAAACTAGTTGCATGATAAGGCCGGTCTGTATGCTATGCACATTGCACGTTCTCAGTAAGAAACGATGTCACAATTGTGAGCTGGCACTGACCCCATCATGGTTATTGCATGCAAGCCGTTTGAGACCGTCGATCTTCACTTAGGTAATGTCGTCTGATGGGATTTTAACACTACCTATTAAGTTCCCACGAGAATAACGGAATCACGTAGAGCATTCACTGACCTCTAACTCTTGTCGCGTCGCAACGACGTTCATTTGTCCAGCAAACGCAGGATTCACAATCCACTCAGTTTGTATGATTTCGATGGTTTCTGTAAACCTAAACTCAGTCGTCTTTACTCTCAGAAGATTTTCATATAAACGTACGAATTTTTGCACCCTCACACAGGTGTGCATCGTAAGAATCAAGTCAAAAAAACTCTGGACCTGCAGTCCATCGTTAGACACATGATACGGGGTGACCGATAAGACTACGCGCAGCTGCTGCAGAACCGTAGCGATGATGAAATGCTGGGTAGGACAGATTTCAATGGAATCCAATTCCACCTGTTTAGGTTCCACCACGGGACGCCGTTGAAAAATTGTGGTTACAGTTATTGACTGTTACATTTTCATCAAGGAAAAGGAGGTAATCTTCACTACCCGAGGAATCATTTAAACGAATTTAGCTACCTTCAAATTTCACGGAGTTGCTGAATGGAGACTTTAGATCTATTGTACTCGCAGGCACAATCTGAAGTGCACCACGCTTTCAGCCCCCAAACACTAGTGTGCAGATTAGTCTGTCAAAAAGATTTAGCATAGGGGATAAGACACTAATCACAGCAAATGCCCTTTCTGGAAAAAAGGTGCTTTCCAAATCAGTAAGCAGAATATATGGATCTAGCACCCTTCCCCTCTCGGGTCGTTTGAACTAAACGATACTTCACTGATCATAATTTTGCATGCTGTTCTGTTTTCTCACGAGGACCCCGGTTAGAGTGAATGCAAAAACGGCAGCAGCCCTAATAGACTGCGACTATGACGACGTGAATTTCACTTCCAGGCAATTGACGTCGAAATACAGAGTACGCAGACGATATGAACTAACCTGTGAAGGTTCACAGGGAGCCCAAAACACCTTAGTCGAACTAAAGGTTTCATTTAGTCAGTCTGGTATAGTCTTTGCATCTACTAAATGCAGGGTGCTGTTGCAAGGTTGACAAGACTCCGAGCCTGCTTACATCCTTGGCGGTGGGCCGTTGGAGACAGTCGAGTTCATGTCAACTGAGAGTTGGAATGTCAGACCATAAATCGCATAGAAAAGCTTCAGATGACGCTTGCTAACTTGTGCTACCTGTGGCGTCGATATCGACAAAATTCAGTGTAGCGACTATAATAAATACTTTGATAGTCGAGTTTATCTGTATCTTTTCGATGATTATGGTTTTGCACTTACTTTCGTTTTAGTCAAGCTACCCATTTTGTAACATCCGGCCCGCGGCTAAAAACATAACTCGCTCCGTGCCTCGCTAGCTTGACGTATCTCTCTGTACACTCTATTTTCCAGGATCGGAAATAATAAACGGGGGTCAACGCGCTGAGTCTTGGTTTTCCATTGTCTATCGGTTATCGATAGTGATCACTGACTGGGTTTTATTTTGTTGGATCAGTTCCAACAAGTGGCGCTAGTGTTGCGAGTCCNATCACTGACTGGGTTTTATTTTGTTGGATCAGTTCCAACAAGTGGCGCTAGTGTTGCGAGTCCCTGTGTGCACCGTCGTAACTTTTTCTTCTTTAACTTCTCATAGTTGTTCCCCCTCCACCCTTACACAATAGTTTTTTCACATACTATGGCACGTTTGCCTTGTAGTTTTTACGTTATATACATATATGTGTGAAAAGACAGACCATGACAGTTTATATCCAGTGTATTAAGCAGTAAGCCACGATAATATTAAAGTATCACTGTAACGAAACATTAACTACTCGACCATGTCTATCCTGTGTAGCATACTGTGAGAACGACGAGGCAATTTCTAACCATGCGAACGGCATGCGCAGAATTATGGCATCAAGGCCATTCCATGAACCTCGACCTACGTTAGAACCCAGAAACGCCAATAGAACCAACCAAACTGCGCATATTCTAATATTTACGCTGTTCATTGTCATACGCTCAGATATCTGCATGATACATCTACGTACTTAATCAGAAATGCGGCTTTCCCTTCGCCCGTTGTGTACACCGTCCAGATTAAACAGAAGCTGAATGACTGACCTCACAAACAGGGCAATGAGAATTAGGTGATGAGTTGCCACTCCGGTTAGTACCTTGTGTCTGTCCGTACTCCCTCGTACTTGCGTCCGACTGAACTGCAAGATGATTCACCTCGATCAGGTCACCCTTCACAGTAGGGTACGGAAAATTCTGTTACATCAGTGTCATTGGCGCTCACATAATGTGCATCAGTGCAATTTAAGACAACAGCTAGGTACAGAATAAACTGTTCACTAGAATGCCCATAAGTACTGACCTGCCCTGATTGAAATGAAAGTACAGCTTCTCAGCAAACAAGAAGCATTACCGCTCAGCGTCTGTATCTCTCTGGCGAGGTCAACTGGTTAATAAACAGAAGACGAACTGCACACTTACCTCAGTTAATCCTAACAGACCCCAATCAGTCGATGCTCGGTTAAGAGGGTGCTGAAGCGTCTCAGATTTCATCCAAACAAGCTACGTCATCAAGTTGTGTTTCGATAAAGTAACTGAGAGGAACGTTTGGCGCACTGTGGACGATATGATGAACCAATGTTGACTGAAGATATGGTCTTCAAGGATGACGCTGGATTCTAGCTTTATGGTGGTGCTAATAAGAAAAATGAGTCTTGGACGTAGAGAATCCTTAGGTGACAAAAAGATGCACGACAGCCTTAACCTCGAAGTTCTGGTGTGGTTCTGAGTGTGCAACAGTCTTGGAATGAGTTTCTTGAGATTGCGGTTGGGGGCTCCATATACGTCGAACTGTTGGCTAGATTCTTTTCGTGGTACTTGAAAACTCCAAATCGCATGCAGCGTAGCTGAACACGTTTCAAACAAGTTGGTCATTCTCAAAGTCCGTGAAATGAACACGCTCTTGGTTTGATGTATTTTTGAATGAACTGGAAAATGCGCGACGGTTTCCACCGTTTCTTGATGTGGTGCCCCTTGAGTATTTCCTTCTGAATCAACCGAAAGATGCCGTATGCGCACCGCAAACGCATTCGCTTCAAAAGCTAAATAATAACATCACCGTTCCGTCATAACACTTCTAAAAACAAAAAGAATGCTCAAGTGGATACTACATGGAATGTGTACAAGATGGCTAGCAGAGATGGGGTTGTGCCGCAATCAGTGGCGTACTTGCATCCATACCACTTTTAATTCCTTCTCTTATCATCAATGTTATCATCAATGTTATTATTACTCTAAATTTTTCGACACCTACGATATTCCACATCATTGCTAAGGTGAGCGGCGGCCGGAGTTACTGTACCTTTTGATCAAGTTCATGGCTGCTGTGATAACGATAAGTGTGTTGAGGTCACTGAACGCAACTACGAGCATTTTCTGTTCGCAGTATGGGTGAGTACTCACTAACAGCAGAAGATAAGGCTGTAGGAACGTACCAAAGGATCACAACAAGTAACGCTAACAGAAACTAATAATCACGAGACGCATGTCACAAATATAATATCCCACCGACCACCTACAGCAATAATGTTCGGTCGTGCCTCAGATAAAACGTACTGACCAGAAATGTGTCAGTGCGTGTCTGATGCCAATAAGGAGGGTAGAGTGGGAGACTATTGATTTGATGTGGGAAGTCAAGTATTGCCAACAGATGAAAATCTTGCAGAAAATACAACCAAACGCGTGCATGATGATGATGATAACGACGACGATGATGATGATGATGATGATGATGATGATGATGATGATGCACAGCAATGTAATAAAGCGTCACTACTGTACTCTAGCTAAGTTGTTGCTGTTCGGGGCTAAACAGGCAAACCAAATGGAGTGCTCAGCAGCATGGGATTCACTATGCGACAAACAGAACCTGGTGATGAAGTTCGCATCGAGTGAAGCACAACGGGACCAACTCATTGGTAAGTCTGACAAGGTAAGTCGGTTCTTCCTGGAACCAATTTGATCCCACAGCTTCCATGCATCTGAGCTTCTCGCGGCTGCGTACGGTAGGACGCTCATGCGTTTTGTGTTAACAGAGACCAATTTTGGTAGGAAAGCTGCCGTCACAGTCGGCGCAGTCAAATAGCGGAAGAGGCTGAACACCAGCTTTCGGCTCTACACCGTCGTTTGATTTACTTATCTGATCACATTCCGAACAGATGTACTACGCTCGCCTATCTCATGTACTGGTAGATGCCGGCGCCGAGGCGCTGGCGATATATACACTAAAATGTTGGGCAGTAAAAATATGAAAAGGGAAAATTTAGAGCAAGTTGTCTGCCAAATGTATTGTGTTGTGTGGGTAACAACGCTGGACAACCGACGTCCTTCCACGAGGGTAGCAAACGTTAACAGATCAGTGGCCCAATAAAAGTCACTTGTATGATGTTATGTATGGATAGTAGAAAGTTACCTTGCTACTACTACTACTACATACAGATTTGAAAACAGCCACAAAGAAAAATGTTCATCTTCAATAGAAGCGACAGCAAATGAAGGGTGCATTAGTCAAAACTAAATGTGTGAGAATAACATTCTCACGCAACGAGCTACAGACCCCGTTCGTCAGTTTGTAGAGAAGCATTCTTTCTACCGTCGTTATAGTGTCCCAGTGTAACTACGCGCTTGATTCGTCGAACTTCGGTTGGATAAACCACTCCAAGTCACCAAGTATTACAGTGGTCAACTTACACATACAGAAAGCGCTTCAGATCGGCTGCCGGGCCTTTGACACCTCGTTATGAAAGAGGATGTCACCCCCTGTCAACTAATGAGGCAACTGCAATTTGTTGAGGTTATCCGGTCTGTAAAGTTGCCACGGCCGAGGGCGGAAATTCAATCTGAGATGTTTCGACGTCCGTCCCATTGAGCAAGCCTGATTGACACCAGCAACCTAAAACTTGCTACACTCGTGATACACACCACAACGAAGTCAAGATCTAAAAGAATTCGTCCAGCCAAATCTGGTGCACCTCGGCTACTCCACTCGCAAAGGCTTGTGAGCTTAGATGACGAAGGTTCTGAAGTCCCAGCTGACCTCCAGAGCATGTCGAACTCTTCTGGTGGAATTTCCACGGTTGACACTACAGCGAATATAGTGCTAATGAACCTTCGGAAGATAAAATTGATCTCCTGTACCGGACTTTATATCCCCTCTCAGTCTTTGCTTATGGGGCTGCCCAGTGAGCTATCTCGTCAAACATCCTGTTGACAGTCTTTTAATGCAAAAACGGTGCCCGAAGGCTGAAAATCGGTAAATATTACTCTTGTCTTTGAAGCTGGGCAGCGCAGCCAGCATTGTAACTATCGTCTGATCGCCCTCTTATCCTGTGTCTAAGATCCTCGAAGCGTTAGTCCATGACTCATTACCTAAATATCTATTATCACATGC
Organism: Paragonimus westermani; assembly: GCA_008508345.1. Lineage (NCBI taxonomy): Eukaryota > Metazoa > Platyhelminthes > Trematoda > Plagiorchiida > Troglotrematidae > Paragonimus > Paragonimus westermani. The sequence goes on from QNGE01002961.1 coordinate 71,883, forward strand.
ATTCTTTCGCAGCGAGCGACATTTCTTCCGTGGCCGTTTATGCACTATAAATTTGCTGCTAACTGGACTAGTGGACCTATGCTGCGAATAATGAGGAGAGAGTTGACGACATTTACCTTGAATTTGTCATTCCGCTTCACTCGACAAGCTCCACTGTTGTGGTGCCCGAGATAGCTTGTTGCGCTGACTCGAATTCTATCTACCAAGCCGTACCTATTGCGTACGAGTAGGTTTCTTCCAGACTCAGCCACAACGGAGTCTCCATTTTCATTAATAACCTGCGATCAAAAGTATCATCTCCCTTAATACGGTTTGCTGATGACATTAAAATCTGATGCGTCGTCAATGATAGCTCTGACAATGGCGTCCTACGGACTGATACTCAATGCCAGTGCGTTGAGATTTTGTTGTGGCTAACCGTTTTCACAATCCAGAGACAAAAGTCGTTCACTCTCCTAGTGTGTTTGGACTGGAACAAACTACACACTGAAAACAGTTAAATATTCTGAAGTAGCGCGTGAAGGGGGAGGGAGGAAATGTTTTATTACGATAAACTGCTCACGCGGAGTACTATTACTATAATGAAAGGACTCAAAAATTCTCCAACTGCTTCTGCCACACGAAACTCATCGCGTGACACTGCTACCACTGACATACCATCCGCTGTAGCAACTCAGGAGTGCCTCGTGGCACCACAGAGAATCAGCGGATAGCAAGTCAGGCAAGTTTTGTTCGTCTTGTTCTCCACCTCGTTATTCTTATAAGCTTTATAAACTTTGCAGACTAGTTGGCTAGCATGGGACGTGCAATTAATCCAACTGCCGACGTTTCCCGACTATGTTCGCAGGTAGTTGAGCTCCACAGCAAAATCATGGTCAATGACTCCCGTAACTACCGAATTTACCACAAATGCGACCCGAGTTTCTTGAGGACCTGTATTTAAAACTTCGACACTCACTCCCTCCAGTCCTCAGATACCATCGAGCGACTTGCTGACCAAACATTCCTAAGAATAACAACCCACGGCGAAGACAGAACAAGCAATCTGGTCAGTTCCTCACCTTCTACAACATGCATCTCCGATACGCCAATGCCAGCCGACCTTACCTTAGCTACACACAACAAAAGCTCTTAGCCCCTGTATTAGCCAGTAAACTAGCTTCCGCAGAACACACTGAACGGAAGTGTGGTAAACGCATTGTGGCTGTGTCTCAGCGAGCTAGTGCATCCAAGTCGCCTATCAATAGGAATCAAGAAATTCCGATGCCGTTAGTCGAATGTCGTAATCACAGGACTGTCTCCTAGCTCAGAACACAAGACAAACATTCCAAGACGCGACCACTGTCCCGAGTTTGCTAGATATAATCGCATCACCATGAAGCTGCAGAAAGCGAAAGCACGTTGCTCCAACAGAAAGAAGCAGATGATTAGCTGCACTAGAAATCTCTGCGATCTAGCTGAGCTAGGGTTGTAAAAAACCCACGCTATGCGGGCTTCGCAAACCTCACCAAGACCGATGCCCTTGGCTAATCCGTATCACGGTTGGCCAGATAGAAGACATCGAGCAGGCTCTCTTAACGGCACCTTCCTTGTCCAGACTCAACGATTCCTGCTTTAGAGCGAAGCCTGATTCCCCTCGGGTCGTCAGGAAGACTCGACGAACAGTGTATTGCAACCCCCAAAGTTCCCAATACGATCAAACGTTCAATTTGATTGTACGACACGAATAAGTTGAAAGGTACGGATGAGTCGCGCGCGCACAAACACGAAGTCAACCAGTGGGACCTGGACGTAGGAAAGTGCGGAACATGGTCTATTCAACACCTCCTGCGCCTAGCACACTTGCGTTCCACCTCAGCCCTCAGATTACTGTGAATCACCCTTCTCATAAGAAATGTTATCCATTATGATTCAGAGGCGGTGCACGTTGAAAAACAGCTTCCCACCTGAGCTGACTTAACATAGATGGACCAAGGTCGGAACGCGGAGCGTCGGTTATCGGTATGCCTCCTAGGGTGACAAGTGTGGTTAACATGACCAAGTTCCCGGGGATCACCAGAAGCCCACAGCCTCCCGCACAGCCAAAAAGCTGGTACAGTCGAACTTGAAAGAGTCGGCGTAGCCCGAGTAGCACCCGTTACACATCTGAAGGTGTACGCAAGTATGCATATCTAGCTGATGTGTTTATTACTTTTCTTTCTCTAAAGAACAGAGTGCAGGAATTGCGACAGTCTGTCGGCCCAAAGAAATCCAAGATCACAGGCTATAGTGCAGACGTGGCTGAAGCCGGACATACCTGACCAGGAAGTAGTCCTCCCTGGTTGCGCTAACTTTCGTAACCACTGGTCGGTCAGCAGCTGGGAATGCATAGTTTACGTCAGTGCTGAATTATCCACAGCCTTAAACAGAGACCCAGCTCTGATTTCACTTGATGAGTTCCTGTGGGCAGATGTTAGGAAACCTCACTCGTCATATTTCACAGTCATGCCTCGTCCATAGTCCCCGAGTGGGATGAAAGAATGCGCAGTGCAACTGGACGGGCTACCGCAGCCCTTGGATATCGCACCATCATTCTAGGTGACTTCAACCCCTTGTAATCACATTTTTCCTGGGGACTAACCTCAGGCACTGCGGCCAATGAGTTTTAAAATCTCGTGCAAGAAGCGGGACTCATCGAACGAGTCAATTCATCCACGAGGTAGACAGGAGATCGGAGACCATCCCGACTGGACTGTTAACTGCTGAACCTCACGGTGGACATCATCGAAGTTGGGGCGCCAGTGGATACAAGCGACCACGCCACAATCAGCCTCCATCTAATATGATACCATGACCACTCGCTCCTTAGACGAACCAACTTTCGAAAGAGGCGGGAACACTTAACTCACTCTAACTGGCCACCACCAGGCGAGTGCAGCACGGTAGACGAACACCTAGGGTATATGTTACATATGAACACCGCAGCGTTCAGTTCAGTCCCGCTTTACACTTCAGACCCGACTTGCAAGTCGCTTTGGCTCGAACAAACAACCGAGCGTCTAGTGAAAAGGAAGCGGGCCTTGTGGGATGCATTTAGAGAGTGCCTCACGCCTAGCATACAAACGTCATCGTAATCAGTATACAGAAAGCGTACGTGCTGACCGCAGAGTTCACAAAGTATCACTTGCAAGACCCATTGCTAACCGTCCTGTTCATCGGGCACATGGCTTTCCTGATCAGGTCGAAAGTTGTCACATCACCTCTCATTGGACCTTTAAGACTCTCGACTTCTAAGTCGGAGGCAGCTAAGATGTTAGGTGCTCAGCGTACACCTGCCTTCAGCAACTTCACCCAGACTTTGTCATGCATCACAGTTCTTTATCCTAATACTACTTCGGATTCATCCCCTAACTTTACCCCGGCTAACGTACTCCTGCTATGCGTTGGTAAGTCATAGGGGCTTGATGAGATACACCCACTCTGATAGAACGCGTAGATGAGCTGGTGGAACTGCCCGCTCGTTTGTTCCAACATTCATATTTTACTTTACACTGATTCCCCTACTACCAAGCATGTCCAAAATAACCGATAGCACAATAAGCGATTTCGTAAGGGACGAGTTGAATACTCACTCACTGCTTGAGCCGGAGCAGCACAGCTTCAGAAATGTTCATGTACATGTTATGTTGGAACAAATTACAGCCAACACGCTCATTCGCATGACCGACGTGCATCCACACAGACTGGACTGCAGCACAGTCATTCGCCTCGAGGTCATGCCCCCAGTGTGCGTACACGGTGTTTCAATAGCCGCCTCTGGTCCCCCGTCTTGCTGGCGTTGAGATCTGCTTCTTAGTTCACGACTGTATGCACTACGCCACTCACAAACAAAACTGCCTGTAATGTGACTACGTTGCTAGTAAAGGGTTATCGGGAGTTCCCCAATCCATATCATCTCACGCACCTATAGCACATTGGTAAGACCACTGCTAAAAACCAACATTCAGGCATGTGCATCGTACTGGAAGACGTAAACGATCTAGTGACTATCCAGAGGAGGGCAACTAAGAGGGTTGAAAGTCTATCTTCCTTGTTACATAAGGACAGTGTCGAATCTGGAACTACTTCCTCCAGTTTACGGGCGTTCGGGAGGCAACCTTATACTAACATTTTTTTAAAATCCTATGCTACCCGAATCACTCCAACAAGAATCTTCTCACATTCATCAATACAATGAGTCGCAGGAGCCATAAGTACGGGTTTCCTTGCCAGGTAGTAGCATCTTACGCAGACGGCATGGTTTTGTTGTCCGAGCCTGTTCAACGTGAAATGTGCCACCAGCGACGATTGTCCTGGCACTGTCAACTGATGCATTCAAGAAGCAGCCAGATGACTGGTAGTCGGGCACATGTGGCCCCCATGTGCCTTCAATGTTGCAGTTTCCTCCCTCCCTCGTCTTTCCCATCACCATTTCTCCATTCCTCCTCCGCATAATCTTCCCTTCTATCATTCCATCGTTATGCAACAAAACGGTGCATCCTCCCTAGGTAACCGACTGCTGCTAGCTGCTTTAGCACTCACCACATCTCACATTCTCACCAATTCAGTAGTCCACGTGATCGGAGTAGACGTACAATAATCTGACTGCCAAAATGACATTGTGTGCTGTGAAATCACATACCCTGTGCTGCTGATTGACATCGGAATGCCTTGAGACGGAGATACTAGGTAAGTACTATACACCAAGCTCCGCAAGAAACCAGTGAGTTGGTGTCCTTTATCAATGTTCTGAAGCGAATCTCAATTTAAACACCAACAAGTGCAAAGTTATGCACATCAGACATAAACGGAACTTCCCTTACTTTCTCGGTGGAGTACCACTTCGAATTGTGAACAGAGAAAAAACCCTGGCACTGTTGTGTCGCACATCTCGAGTTCTAATACTGAGGCAAACGCAAAGAAAGCTGATACTGCACAGGCCCTTCTAGAGCATTTGTTTGAGAAATTCGAGAGATTGTGTTGCAAACACCCACATTACGCCTTTGTTCGTCACCACCTAGAATAAGAGACACTTGTTTGGTTTCCAGACTTCAAGAATCCAAGATACTATTCAGCATGCGACGAATGCAGTTCGTGGATTGAGTGCGAGACCTTATTTAGGCCGCCTCACGAACTAGATCTTCCCCAACACCCCAGAATACCGTAGACAGAGGTGATCTAATACTGGCGTTCATGACTGAGGATCCCAAACCATTCATGCAGATTCATGCTTACTTAATCGGGCACTAGCAAATTTAGGGGCCACTCTTTGAAACCGAACAGTCAGTATAGAAGACTCGAGCTTGCGCACAACTCGGTTCGGGTCAGTAAAGCCTGGAACTCCCTACCGAAACATGTGCTACGACAGTGGTCACAAAGTTCGCCTGGGTCGCTAATCCTGCTCTTTATCGGTAGCCTAGCAGGCTCCACGGCGCACATCCATGTGTGCATGTTTCTATGTCAAACAGCTCATATCTAGTCATGTACATTCCCCCGCATACCGACTTATGTGAAGCAGTTGTAGACATCTATCTACTGTTCACTTCAACCCCCTCACAATTACAAAAGTTGTAGTGTGTAACTGTCCGTCTGTGCAAAGATTCCCTGTCTGGAGAAACGGAAACAACAAAAGCTGTCGCATTCCGCTTCCGTCCACCACCTATTGAACCCATTGAACAATCGATTGCCATGTAGCCAAATACTTGCACTTCGGAGAGCGACACCCTGGAAGTCGTCAAGGTGTGCACACACCGGTTAAGAACGATGATTTGGCGAGAACATATACCTTGGTTCGAAATTCGTCAACTTACTTGGGGGGGCGGGGAATTAAAGCATTCGGGAAAAAATAAAACAACCCACTAAGCAACGATGCACTGATAACCAACAAAGTAACTCTAGATTTTGTGACTTACAATCTCATCTGGGCTAAGAATGCCGAACTGCAAAGCACGAACATCCCTGAGAGGAGGACCAACGTCGGAAATGGGAGCCATCAATAAACCCCGCCAGTGAATTTCAAATGCCAGTGGGTCGTTCACTAGGAAGGAAAAAACAAAGTTTCACCAAAATTAGTGGTAGAATCGAGAAGCAGAATTTTTGGGTGATTCATGTTTTACAATAGTGAATAACAGGGTTGTAAATCAGATGAAAGATAAGTGTGATGTTTGGCTATGGAATGGTAGATAAGCGAAGTGCTTTAATGGGTTAGGTCGGTGGATGGCAGACGGTAGTGGTGACCAGGAGACCTCATTAGCATGAAGTCACCTGCCAACCAATAATACTGTAATGGGTGCATGCCCAAATATATCAGTGGCTCAGTGTTCAGCCTCCAAGTTTCCCTGTTAGCACGACTCCGCAAGTCTCTAAACGCAACTTTCCCCTGGCGGATGTGGTGACCACGTCACAGAGCCGTTCCCAAGATGTGGGCGAACTAAACTGTCATTAAAATGATGAACCCAAGGGAGATTGATTGGCCGAAAATATATCATAGCGGTGCCAAGGTGTTGCTTGTCCTGCATACATTCGGTTCAACGTTCGGGGAGCTCGAAATGTTGTGCGAGAAAACGGTTCCCAGGTCCTTCTGGATGATAAACTCTCAGAGCGTATGAACATCAGAGCAAAAAGTGGCAGTCAGGGAGCTGCGAACATGCGCAACTTCGCAGTTGTGAACAGTAGAGTCAAGTCGACTCACTTGAGACCAATGACGCAGACGTTTAAAGTCATTTTGTAGGATGAGAGAAGCGTAAATTATGGTTACGGCACGCCAACTTCTGACGTCGGCAACAAATTTTCATCACGTTAGTAATACTTTGTTTTGTCGTTTATTTTTCTTTAGGTTCGCGTACGCCCCCTAGTCCACGTGAAATATATGTTTTCCCGAAAGCAGGGCTTTCGGTCCATCTCTTTTCTCAGTTCTGCTCTCTTATAAATTGTCAATACCTCGAGCTGCTTTGGTCCAGCGCACTGCTTGTCCTCCAACGCCCGACCTTCTCCCATAAGGTGAGTGTGAAACTAACCTCTCTGGCGTAATACGTACTCGCAAACTTATCTCGCGAGTAATTACTGGAGTACAGGAGTTACACGAACAAAATCAACCAATTGTTCTCAGCGGTTCAAAAGTCACTTAGTCACGTCGACCCACGAAAAAGAAGGGTATCCTGGTGTGGTTGCCCAATTTGTAACAGGCAGACCTGCCGATCTGTTTTCAGCTTCAGCGACATTCCTGTGAAACAGGACGAATCATACAAGCCTGATCCAACAACTCAGTGAGACATGCACAGAATCAATACCGTGGTAAACAAAATGGCGTTAACGACAGTCTCACGCTGCGTTAGATGTGCACCTGTTGACAGGCCAGTCTGCTTTCATGAGGGGTAGAGCCACATGGTCAAAACACACGATCCTACTAGCACCAGAAAAAATAATAATGCACCATCAAACTGAAGTGAATGTTGGTCAGATTAAGCTCTACTCTGCTACACGCGTGCTTATTTTCATGGATGTTCTGAAGGCGAGGAGAGGCAATGGCCTCAACACAGATGCTATCTTCTCTGATTTTCCCAAGGCTATTGACCGCCTCCCACACGGCATCCTGAAACGCAAACTAGAAGCCTCTGGTATTCGGAGAGAAGTTCTTTGCTAGGGTGCCTCTTTTCTTGATGATAGAACTTCCTCAGTTGAAGCCAGGTCAGACCTTTCGTCTCCCTCTTTCATTCCTGCGGCAGTTTCCCAAGGGTCAGAGCTAGATTTTCTGTTAATCTTTATTCACATCAAGAACCTTCCGGATAATATTTCCAGAAACGCCCTCTTACAAGCCGATGTACTAAAAACCTGAAATGTCACTGATCTCAATGCACTATAGATTGATCTTGACGCGATCAAGCGCTGATCGGACGACTGGGGTCTCCAACTAACTGTCAGCAAGTGTGCTCACATATTACTCAGAGGAGACTCTGGCAACGCCTTCGTGATTTGTAGTGTTCGTCACGGCAGATATCATAAAATTGGTCTAGAGAAAGATCTGGGCGTCTGGTTGTTGTCTACTTTGTCCTTCGCATATCACCATGAGACGGCGGCCAAAAAGAGATTTGTCGCTCTTGAGGTGATCACTCACACTCTCCCCCATATACGAGAAAGCGCTCTACGAGGTTTCTACAAGACCGCTCTTCGGATGTGCTAATCAGGTCGTGTGTACCTATCCGAGGAGAGATATACTGACCGTTGAGCATGTCCAGTGCGCAGCTACCAAGTTGGTCGCGGGCCGGAGAAATGTCGCGTACGAGTCTCTACATGAAAGTTTTGAGTTGTATCTAGTCGACTTTCGACGACTCAGTGGTGACTCAATTCCTACACACTTCTTTTGGAGTAGGTCCCATAGAACAGTTCTTCACTGTAGCGAATGTTGACGGCCGTCGAGGACATCAGAAAGCTTTTCGAGCCTTGTCTTCGGACATCGCTTAGGCTGAAGATTATCAACCGTTGAAGTGGCCTTCCTTTTGAGGTCGTTAGCAGGGATTTCAGTGAGTAATTCGAAGCTTTGATTGATCCCCATTTACCTAAACATTCACCATATAAATGAAATTACCGCGTTCTTGGTATTCACTATAGTCCCCAAGAGCGGTGTCACACCCTGTTTCCAGTGAGTGCTCTTCAGATCAACAGGCGCGCGCTGACTCTAAACGCGAAAAAACGACCGGATCCGGGAACCTTGGGCCCCCACCTCGATCGGTGCATTAACCGGCGAATCCCTGAAACGCTTTTCGCAGGCAGGCGAATTTTTACCGAATTCGAAACGACACCTTCTTTAACAAGCAAACAGACGACCGTACGTGCAGTGCGTGCGCGCAGAAATATGTGAGTTACCGCGGCGATCCCCAGAGCAGTTTCAATTTTATGGTCCGCCGCATCATCCACTCTGTAGAATGGTGAAGGATACCAATCCTGGGAACTACGTCTAGACATCGACTTATCGGAGACGGTGTTTTGTCTTGACCACAACAATTCTAATGAACTCCACTTGCAAACACCAAGACCTTGTACCGCAATCTCTGTCTATTTCCGTGTCACCTCCTACCCAGAAATTGGGTTGTAGTAAGGAGATTAGGTGGGGTTTCTCTCCAATCGATTTTCTGACTGGTTTCCGCCACAACAATTCGGTGAAATCATACCGACGAGTTATACTGAGTGCTGGACGTGGGCAGCATCACTGGACCCCTCGTACCGCCACAACACCACTGGTGGAGGAGGGCTTGTGTGGCACACACAACACCATGTGCAGACGGGGAAAGGTGATTTAAGTCGTGGTTGGATGTTAGGAGTTGCCGAAGAAGTCCCTTGGACAATCTTCAGATGAGTTGTTCGGAATAACGCTGGGCAGTTTATGATGTTGCAAAAATTTGGCATGTACAAAACCCCTGGAAAATTCTTCATTAGGGCGTATAACAGCTATTAGTGATGATTCTGGTTACACGTCTTGTCAAAACCCCCAAGAGGCCTTTCTGAACTTTATGGGTAAAAGATCGTGAAGGTTTTCGGAACATTTTATTTACTTCCGTTATTTCCAGACATCGCCTTTAGCAGTCAAGGGTGTGAGGTTCATAAGAACATGGGCTATGGAAAAGTGGCATCTCACCAATATCGCCCGGTTGAAGGTGTGGAGGCGTACTTGTAGCATCGCACTGTGGTGTGGTCAGGGTCATGTTCGCAGCGGCTCCCTGTGACAGGTGACCAGAAAGTTACTGCAAGCTATCATCAGTGAGCAGTCACTTTAAACAACCGCGGCAAATAGCAGGCGGTTGGCGGCACTGGTTCCGATCAGCCTGCCACAATAGTCTAAGCCGAAGGACGCTTTTCTTTAATCATGACCACAAATTGCTTGCGCCGCACCACTTGCGGCTCCACCCAAACACCACGCATCTAGTAAGGACCCGAAGGAATAAGATCGGCACGTGTGAGAGTAACATCGTTGTGTCTAGTCGGTCAATGCTGATCAGAAATCCCGCAAGCCAGCCCGAAAATAAAACCCCTATCTCATGAGAAATAAACAGTTAGAGAGAATTCAGTGGTAAGTTTTGCACTGTAAGGAAAATTTTTCGAGTGAGACATCGCTCACATTTGATCGCAGCCTTCGTATTCAGATAGAATTTCCAGCCAGCCTCTTTCAAGTAGAAGCACTAGACCAGAAATTTGCTTTCATTAGAGCTATTCAATAGTACATATCCTTGCCACGGCCGAAATTCGGACCCTAGCCACGCGTTCATAAGGCAACCGCATTGACCACTGCGCCACTGACCTCACGTTAGGCACGACCGAGTTATCGATTGGAGTCAACAGGACAGTTACTGTGTCTCCTCTCAAAACGATCGGGCAATCTGATCGTTGCCCACAAGCGAGAGTGGTTAAGCGTTCAGATTTGACAAATCGGTCATGCCTAACATGAGGCCAACGTGGCACTGGTCATCACGGTTGCCTCATGATTAGAATTGCCTGAATTCAAATTTCGGCCATGCCAAAGATATGCACTACTGATGAGCTCTAATTAGAACGAAACTCGGGTGAAGAAAAATGTTGAGACTATAACGCAAGGCGCATTCCATTACACCAGTACATGTTAACACACTTCAGAGAGGGTATGGGGTGAAATCAAAATGTATGGTTGGACTAGAAAAGAACAGAAAATACTCGCCAGAGATTATACCAACAAAGTTGAAGAGATTGGAAAGTAGACGACCGTAGGAATTGGGGTTTTTTAAAATGAGAGCAGGTGAGATTCAAACAACGTTGATCGTTTGTTGATGTGAACAAAAAGACTGGATATAACTGATATAATCTTCTCGTTGTCTCACTGTCGAAATTGCGCTTTGAGTACGTTGATGGCCCACAAATCCTAAACGCATTGTCTGCCGCACATATCACAACACCATGTGGTCAAGTCACCACGACCTACGGCATCGATGGTTCCGTTGTGTATTGTGTGCTATCACCCAGATCTGCGCGAACGGTGCCCGCTGAACTCGCGGACGCCCTCTCGGAACATACTTCTCCATACCGTTCGGGTGGGCGCCAGATTGTCCCAAAATCCAAAATCAATATAACCATGGGAAGAACTAACCCAGATAACATTCTAGCGTCTCCACTCTTGACTAACATGACCTCGCTCACCTGATTTCAGTTGTTCCTGCGGCAGCTTTTTTGGAACACGGCCTTCTCCCATCTGACGAACGTGAACTAACCAACGGAACTGATTCCGCATTTTACGGCTTCCTGCCCCTCCATGTCCGCTCACCGCAGTACCTCAGTGTTTGGAATCATTTCCAAACACCGAATACCAAAGGTGAGTCTTATGCATTGCAAATAGAAGCAGTGCAGACAGCGCATGTTCCGTAGATACAATGCTCATGTTTCGCTGCCGTAAAGCAGGATAGACAGCACCACTGGGCAATAGACACACAGCTTAGCGCCTATCTTCTGACTGTTAATTTACACATATATATGTACATACACGCAACAAAGCACACACATCCAACTTCAATTCAGTAATTAGCCTTTGACCTGTGATTCAACCCAACGTTTCGGCCGTGGCTTACAAGACACCACAACTATCCATACATGTGGACAAAACCTGTCGGGGTTCCTCGCGTTCCGGCCACAGTTTTTCGTGAATTACTTGGTGCTTCCGTCCTGTGGATCACTGCGTCGACTTCTGTGGAATTCCAACTAACGCTCTCACAAAATACTCACTGGTTACATATCTGTGGCTTGCACACACCCTCACTATAAGTGCACTTGTTCTATTTGTTCACTATTTGTGTTACACTTTGTTTGTATTTTCTCCCAATATTATCTTGGTGTTCAGTGGTTTTACCGGTACTACTAAAAAATAATTAGCAATCCAGTAATCAAACATTAACTCAACATGTACATTCGGCGAAAAAAGTGGGAGGTATACTTACATCTGTTGCTAGTTATCTCACGGATATGGCTCCCAGCAGCAGCCATTGGCCCACCGTTGGGGATACTTTTTAAAGGATAACCGGAAGACTCCCTTAAGTCAGGAAATGCAGGCCTAGACTTTCTCTACCTTGACGAAAAACGCGCATGTTGCTCATTGAGACACCACAAGTTCATGTAACAATGTGAATGTCGCGTTGTCTGAGGTAGTCAGGGACAAACGCTGTGTTGACAAAGGCGAGAATAAAAGCTGCTTGGTCTCTAAGCTTCTGAGGGAGGCCTAGGTTCACGACTTAACTCGATCTGTCGAATTCGGCGTCCAAAGGATGCGCGAAGGTGGACTTTGAAAATTAACCTATTTTTGGAATCATCGACAACGTCAGGATTGCCTACGGAAGGCCCATTCCATACGGCATGCGTCACTGGTCTGCTGAAGCTGTGATACGCTAGAACAGATTTCTGACTGCCTGTCAGACCATCTAACAAGCGTAAACCAGACAGTTGATACGTGGGCCTCCAATTCATGTATCGGATCCTTCGATCACCGTCAAGTAGCGTTGTATTAGGTCACCTGAGCTCCAAAAGCGTTCCGTGACATCCACTACTCTCGCAGGCATCGTGAAGTTGGAAATAAGAACTTAGAAGTGTGGGAGAAAATCTCAATAGGAAGGAAGTAATTCCAGTGGCAATGGTCACCAGTCCGATACTACTCACTGCACCTTCAGCGCGTTAGGAAGCGCCCCACATCACGAAGCAACCAAGATGAATCGCGTCATAACGATTGATTGCCATTGCTCGGGTGGATTAACCTTCATTAGCCCATGTACTCAGTCAAGGTGCAACCGTGTGATCGAATGCTTGTACGCTATCTGAACCGCGTTTCCCTACGTCAGCACTCTGGTTCCTCCTGTAACGTGATCTTTAACGTCCTGACTGCCATATATGACCACCGCTTTACACTTGCTCTGGGTCTTGCTGGCCATGTGTAAAAATCGTTACGCGCCGTAAATTCCTAGCCTCGTGCCTCAATTCTGACCCGGGCCTTCAATAAACGGTGCTACCACGCCTCTTTCCCTTCTGTTTCGTGTCGAGCGGCTGAGCGCGTACATAAAGGAACGATACAACGGACTGAACGATCATGGAGTGGAAGAAGTCTCTGAGAAGAACAAGGGAATTATGGTATCTACCGGTTCATTGTCCACTGGTGGATACAGAGGCGAGGTGGTATCCTCATATCAAGCCACAGACAGGTGAAAGCGTTGTCAACAGGAAGTTCAGGATCGCCGAAGTGAGTATGTATTACTTTTTGTGATCATTTGTGTTGCGTGGGGCATGTTGAGAACTAGGTAGATAAAATATATGGAATGAGACTGTGGAGAAATAAATGTTGGCGGAAAGACTGAGATAGGAGCACAACAGTTCCGGTATTGCTAGAGTCTGAATGGAACAAAGTGAGTTCTCAGCGTTGCAATCTAGACAGAGAACATGCCATGAACATGAATAATTATCTCGGTAAGGCATAGCGATGGTCGCTGATGGCATATGGTATTGGATGGATTTACTGTTTCCGCGACTTTCCTACAGCATAGACTTCAAGGTGGTGCCAGATGTATTGTGAATCATTGGACACCGTATATGACAAAGTTCGCCCGAATGGGAAACAGCCCTCAGAAGAGTTCCGATAAGTTGGCGCGCAACGCAAGTACTATTCAGGGACTTCCGGCTGTAAATACCACGGTATTGAACTGAGCCTTTTCTTGTATGTAGACCCTTCATCATTCGAGAGGTGGAATGTTGTGTGCTGACGTGCATTTGTATGAGATTCTCAGTGTCCCTATCAACCGGACATATGAGCAAACTTCACTGTTGCTTGCCATTTTATTAACAAGTATTTACCCTATTGTGGGCCAGTATCGTTTCCTGAGGTGCAGCACTGACATTCATCCTAAATCCCTTTTATTACCGTGGCCCAAAATTGAAAAACAAGCTCGACGTATCCATTCAAAATGGGTCATTTTCAAACTAAGAAAGCTTGCATCCGACCATGAGAGTTGCGATGAACGCATCCGTTGAGTGCGAAAAATGCATCGATACCCACAAGTAGAAATTGATCGGTGTGGTCACTAGAAAATAAATGCACTTTAGGAACTTCGTGGTCCCTCCACTTCCAGTTTTACACCACATATCTGCTGTTAGCAAACTGAACTTTATTTGTGGGACACAGATTCGGATGTTACTCAAAATAATTAAAAAAGGGAAATGCACGCCGACATGACCTATACGTCTTTGAATCAAACTTGGAACATGACACCCATAAAACCGTAATTGCACGTGGATTTCAGCGTCATGGGATTCTTGCTGATAGGCCGCGGGATAATACCCATGACAACTCCCACTGTAACCTGTGGTGAAGCAGCCACAAGTTGTTGCAATTTCTTAGGCTGTAACTTAGCATCAGGGGGCTGAAAATTGAGATCACCAAGAATAAGCTAGGCAAGTGTGCAATCCAAATTTGATTCAGGTTGTCTCATGCCATTTCAATTTCCAGTAGCTTGACAACGATCGGTTCCTTTTAGGCCACCTGGGTGTGTTTTGGGATATGGTAGTGTATCACCTCAACCTGCATGGTTTTAGCCGTATTCTTCCTCTCCGATCACTCTATCAGGGTCAATATTGTGAACTGTCATATCTTTCTACTGAATTCCAGTCTTAAAACAGCTTGGTTAAATAAGTTGTAGATACTGGTGTCTCGAGCTCCAACTGTGGGGACCGCAGATGTTAGCCATTCACTGAGGTTATCCAATGTGGCAAACGTGAGAAAAGTATCAAAACCGAAGCTCTAAACTGACAGTAGGGTTTCACGGATAATATAACACTTGAATTGAGTCTGCGCGAACTGTTGTTTATTGACGGAAGTATTTTTCCTATTACTAGATGATCATGGAAGCCCTTGGACCACTGGAGAAAGAGTAGGTGTTCTAGATGTTCCTGTCGCGCACAAGGGAGTGCAATATGAGGGGCATAACTGCAGAAGAGAGGGGCAAGGTAGCACCTCTTAAGTTGAGGATCGACGGACTCTTGGATGACAGGGCGAAACCGCGCATTGTCTGAAAAATATTAGGGAGCACCCAAAGCAGTGTGCTCATCGATACTGGGGAACCAGTAATCAGAGATAAAACCAGTAAGGGGGCGGAAGAAGGAAGGTGATGGATTCCCTGGATCGCAGGATCGGCTCTCAAGCGATATCAAGCGCGCATACGAAGCGGCTCGCTGGAAGTTAAGTCATTCCAAAAGGACTCAAAGCCGAGCAGGCCAATACTTATCGGGTTTACAGGTCTTCCACAGGGACTACGTACTCAGTTAGGCTGCCAGAATATGTGAACTTTCACGCAGTAAATATCGGCTTACTCCGGACAACAAAACAGACATAGAGTTTGGCATCAGTTCGTCATTACCGCCCCAAACAACATCGTGTGGTGTTTCAGCCACATCGTGGGTCCAATAGAAAGACGCAGATGTACTCACTACTCCACAGTTCCAATGCGAGAGGCAAACCGAGTCGCGGTGAAATGTTCGGGATATGGGGACTATTAAGGTCTCAGCCATGGGCGAATCTATCATGAAAGGAGTATGTAGCTGTTGATCCACGGCTGGTTACCAGGGTGGTAAAGGCAAGGGAACCTCACTCACGGAGAAAATGGGCACTGGTTACAAGGAGGGAAAAAGGCCAAAAGTAAGGTAAATAGCAAGGAAGCTTCATTTCCCACAGTAAGTTTGGATAAAAAACACCAAATTGATAACAAGTAAGGTCAGACCTCAGGTGGAGGTGGTTGTCCTGGCATGTAAACATTAAAAATCAGTCAGACAATCTGCCACAACTGGGTCGCAGTTGAAGTTGTCGCAATAAAGGGGGCGAGGATCTGGTTAATGTCCTGAACGCCTTAAATAGTGACTCGGCGAAATTAGCGGTAGCTGGGGGTTTCAGGTCTCGAACATTGTTTGGGATTACGAAAAATCCAGGACGGTTTTCTCGAGGGATTATTCCTGGGGTGCTTACAACCTGAACCTTTAAGTCAGCAGGTTTAGGTACTTACTCGGTCCCGAAGCAGGCATAATAATACATCTTTCCCAAAGCATATGTGAGAAGCACGCTTGGTTATGCGCGATCACTGTGGATATTTACAAACCATACAAAAACGAATAATTAAACAGTAGCACAAACGTGAAGTTTGTTGCAAGAATTACGTGGTCAAAAAGAAAACGACTGAAGTTTATGGAACTTTCACGCACACAACAGAAAAAGAGAAAGTTCGTTCACATCACAGATTTAGTCTCAGTAAATGGGATGTTACACTAATTCACTGTTTACAAGGTTGTGGGATGGGCGATTTTTCAAATATTTCAAGGTCACTCCGGGAGGATGTCCAAATGCACCATCGAAATTTTTTGCTGTTAGGGAATGAAATTGGCGTCCGGAAATTGTCAAGATAGATCAGCTTTGGCGAGGCATGGCGGAAAATCACGAATCAAGTGAACAAATAGGCAGATTCCAACACAGGATTTCGCCGATTGCTCGAAAACGTCACGAAGTTGAACATCTCGTGAACCGTTAAGCTGAGACGAAGTTTCGTGCGTTCATCCATCGCAGAAAAATTTCCTCGCTCAATGGATAAAATGGGAATCGGGAGGGAGAACGTAATTCTACACGTTAGATGAGAAAATATACGGTTATAACATTTACTATGACATACAATGTGTATGGGGAATTTTTGACAAAGAATTCGTTCGATATTATTATTTTTGCTATGATTATTGGAATATATAGCTCTATCTACTGTATTTTGTGGTATTTTGCTATGCACTCGAGGTTTATCCGGGTACACGGGGAATTGAGTCGACGGCTTGGAGGGCCGCATGAAACGTGCGTGACAACTAAAGCTCATATGACATCGTTATGCTGGACATATTATTAAGCGCCGAGTGCACATTTCATAGCAACTTGGGCATTGCATATACACGAGTAAACACATGTCATTAAAATAATGTTGGGTGTCAAAGGGTTTGGTGAGCGCGCAATAGGCCAAGTGCTAAATCATCTTGCGAGTAAGCCATATAACAAACCACTTCAAGCGGGCTGTTCTCGAAAGGCGTTGGACAGCGGAGTGTTTGTCTACGTATTACGCGCCTGACGGCTGAATGTTTCTCCGACCACACACAAAAAGGTCGTCAGGTGATACAGAGAGTTTGAAGATGGACATCGTGTTTGTTAACGTAAGATAGCTGTCCAGACCCTTTTTAAAACGCTGAATGTTGTTACTGGCTCGAACTTCATTTGGAAGTTTATTCCAAACGTAGGAATACTTTACAAGGAAGAAGTTTGCACGTATATTCTTCCAGGATATCAGGATTGGTAAGGTGGAACCCTTACTTCTTAGACTATATGGAGGGCTGTGATGTTAGTGAACGGTAAACGTTGTGGTAATCACATCTGAATATATGAGTTCACACAGCAGCGTCAGGTTCAACTTTAATCTACGCGACCAAAGTGGATCAATACCAAGTTTTTCACACCGCTGTCTGTGGGTGCGTGAAGAAGAATATCCTAATAAGCTTTTGGTAAACGATCGTTGAATGATTTCTAATACGAGACTTGCGTAGATGACAGTAAATGAAAGTGCAGTACTCGAGCTGAGGCCGAGCACACATTTTGTAGAGCGTCAGCTTCGCTGCTGGTAGGCTGAACACCTTTTTGATGCAGCCTATTGTTCTTCTAGTTTTTTCTACCTGGACTCATACTTTTCAGAGAAATTGAAGGAGTTTGAGTACCGTATTCCTAGATCTCTGACCGAAGTGGCTGTATCAATATTACAACCATCTAGTGAGATGGAGCCATGTTCTGCACCACAATTGCAAGGACGCTGGGTCCTGTTGTATATTTTGTAGACAGAAATTGATGTTACTGCCTTGGCGGAATGTGTAAGCGATTTTGATATCGTCAGCAAACAGAAAGAGCTTGCCATGTGTAATAACGTCGCACAGATCGTTTATGTACGTTAAAAAGAGCAACGGACCCAGAACGCTTCCTTGGACCACCCCACTGGTTACTGGTTTTGGTGTTGAACAGTGCTCTCCTATTGTGACTGTTTGAGTGCGACCTTTAAGGTATGACGACAGCCAACTATACAAGGGATCTTGTATGCCAAATTATGCTATTTTGTTCAAGAGGCGCTTATGAGGCACACGATCAAAAGCCTTCTGCATGTCCAGGAGAATGATAAATACCGCACTTCTATCATTGACGGACGTCGATATATGGTTTCGGGATTCCAGCTGACATGTCATGCAAGAGCGTTTGCTAAGAAAACCGTGCTGTGAAGGGTTTATAGGGTTTTGTGTCCTCAAGAATTCGACTATGTGCACCTTTATTATCCTTTCAAAGATTCTCGAGCAGATTGACGTGTGGTTGGTGGGGCGATAGTTACTAACGTCCTGCCTTGGACCACTCCTGTAACGAGGCATAATGATTGAGTTTTTCCACTGAGGGGGGAAGGTGCTGGTTAAGAGTGATAGGTTGAACAAATTGAGTGAGAGGATGGGTATATCCTCACCTGCCTACTTGACGACCATTGGTGGGATACCATCTGGTCCAGGATGGATTGAGGGCCTAATGCTGGCTAACTGTGAGCGAACACTTCGAACATCGATTAAAACATTATGCAAAAGTTTATCTGATTTTGAAGGGATATTAGCAGGTAGTGAGGTGCTTTCTACGCTAAACGAGGCAGCGAAATGTGGGTGGAAGAGTTCGCACATCTTTACAGGGTCTTCGACAATCGTTTTTTCTTTGGGAGTAATAATTCTTATAGCAGGGTCCCTCACGGAATTTCTCCGTCTTAATAGTTGCACTAGTTTCGCACATCTTTGCTCACTACTGAGGGCGAGTTTCTCTTCGTCTATAGGACGGAGTTGCATGCATCATTCTTGTCAGATCAGCGGGTTACTCAGTATGAGCAAGGCATCGTCAACTTGAAAAGTGAAGCTCGCTTGGGAGAGGTGATAAGTGTGTTCTGAGCTTCCATCCTGCCGCGACGAAAAGGTCCCCCTAAAAAAACTATCGGTTACTTTCGCAAGTGATTACGGCATGGCTATTAGAAGCAGCACGGGGCGCGTTTCGGGCTGCTGAGGAGGAAAACGCTTCTACCGAGGATAAATGGGAAATCATCAAATAATGATCTGTAGAAATCATGGAACAGTTTGCGCCCCCTCTACCAAGTAGAGCTTGCAATCGTCCGCCTGACGGCGACCAATGGGCAGCAGAGTGCTTATCAACAGAAACAGACATGGGAAGGAATACAAAACAAAAAACCCCACCGTCATGTGCTAGAATATAAGGCTTTCGAAAAAGTAGCTTGTAAGGTCCAGCGTCTGGCGAAACAAGGCTTTTTAGCAGGCCTTGAGTGCAAGGCGGAGACAGCTCGAGGCGTTCTTGCTGGTGTTTCCAGTCCAGAGGAGCCTACATGCAACAAGTGATGATAATAATGATATAATAATATATACTTCACAACGCTTATGTGAGAAGCACGGTGTGTTATGCGTGTTCACTACAGATATGTACAAACCATACAAAAACAAATAATTAAACAGTAGCACAAACGTGAAGCCTGTCGTCATGAAGGACGTGGTCAACAGGCAAATGACTGTAGTTTGCGAACCTTTGACGCATGCAACAGAGAATGAGATAGTTTGCTCGCTTCACAGGTTCAGTCTCAAAAATGGGATGTTGCGCTAATTTACCTTTTACAATGTTGTGGGATGGACAATTTTTTAAATAACTCGAGGTCACTCCGAGGAGAACGTCCAATCGCACCTTTGGAGCGTTTTTCATTGGAGGATGAAATTGGCGTCCGGAAAATGTCAAGGTAGGCCAGTTTTGGTGAGGCAGGGCGGAAAATCCAAAAATCCAGCGGATCTCTATTGACAAGTGAGGATGAACCAGCTACAAGTGAAACGCAGAATGCCGGTCTAACTCGTGAGTATTTCGAGCGGTTCATAGGAGGGACGGTGTGAACGTGATCCTACCGATTTTCGTAGGCATTTTTCCGGGCTTAGTTAAGCCACTGGCGAGGGTTCTGCTTCTTCTCATATAGGAGATCTTCATACCTACTCTGAAAGACGGCGAATTCCTAGGCTAGTGGCGCGCAGCGATTGTGGGAAGGTTCGCGGATAAGGCAACACGTTCACAGACCAGTGAGCGTGAACAGAGTAGTTGAAAAATGCCAGGAAATGGTAAGCATTGACAAGGTTCCAACGCATCCGGTTAAGAAACACCATAGCACTGCGCAGCACGGTTCCCGAGAAGAGAATTCTTGTCCATTGGATCCTCTTATTTCACAGGATGGTTGAAAAAAGACGGGAAATATGAGGTATACTACTTGGATTTAGGCGAAAACTTCGACTAGGTGAACAACCGTAATCCCATCCACAAGTTAGCAACGCTGAGTGGAGGATTTCTTGTGAAACTGGATCTTCAGTGTGAAAGTAGAAAACGGACTGCCCGGAATAGGCACAGCGTACTGGGTCCTCCTCTGCTAAAAATGTTCGTCGGTGATCCAGTGAGTGGATGTGGATGAAATCCCGATTCACCGATTATCCAAACCCCGACACAACAAAAGATCGGACGAACTACCAATCCGAATATCGCGTTAAAGATACAACATCAAGATTGGACGGACGGTCTCAGCGTTGTGCCCTCCGTTCTTCGCCGATTCATCTGTTCCGTATTCCACCAGTTTTGCGTGCGCTAATAAGATCAGCCAACCACAGGCTGTGGTTTCTTCAATACTGTTGTGCATCCACAAATTCGGCGTCTCAATTCACGAATAACGACTGCTTACCGCCACCAGTGCCGGTCTTCTTCTTATTACTTGTGCGGGAGGTTTTGATTCAAGTACGATTCCTAGGGCTATTCGAAGTCCCTATTTCCGAGTACCGCAGTACGCCAAGTAACTTCTCTTTCGTGTTTGCAAATGATACTATGAGAGCAAGGTCAACAGACAGAGCCGCGTCATCATAGGACTTTAAGGCAACAGCAAGTTCATTCCTCGAATTTGACCTCCAACTAAATGAAGCAAACTGCCAAATCGTAATCGGGAGCTTTCAACATTTGGAAATACTTTGTTCCCAGGGTTCATTTACTGTTGAGTGCGTAGAAAAGCCCAGTCTTTCTTGCCTTGCGTTTTCATCTGAAATAACCGACCCTGAATGGTAGCTAGAACACAAACACTGGACCAGTACTTTAGTTTGCGAACTCGACGACAGAGTAACCACTCAGGCAATCCCAATCTACCGCAGGTACCCTAAAAGAGGTGTGTGTAATCAAGCTGTCTAGAGTGATGTATGTAAAGCGGAGTATATGACTTACGGTTCGAGGGTGAATGCTCGTCTGACGGCACCACCCCATTATTATTTAGGTGTTGGTATCGACGCATTTTTGAAATTGACAGCCTGTCAAATCGGGAACCTTTCATGTCCTTGCACTTTCCTTCCTTCCGGTATCACGTAAACCCGACGTTTTCGTATGGGCGTGATTTCTGCTATGCACAAATTGGAAACCGCCAGTCAGAGACCAAACTCTTTAAACGTTTAAAAATCATCGCCTGCAGACCAGGAGCTAGATTCTACGGAAGACAACCAGATTACCACGCGTTTACTCCCATGCCGTTATCCATACAGGGGTCATGAGCTGGAAGGGTTCTCTTTTCATCAGTCACACCCCACCTCAATCCTGATTCCCAGGTTGTTTAGTGGTGTGAAAAAGAGGTCGAACCAATTTGATCCAAAAACGCCACTCACAACGTAAAAAGAAGGATCTCCAACTATGTGTCGTCGAGAGGACAAAAGAAGAACGCAGGTTTAGAATCGTGTGCGGCTGGCTCGTCTCTGTTTGTGTCAAAGATAGGATGAGTTCTGTGAAGTTGCGGTTATGCTAACGTGGTTTGCTGGTGACTAATTCTCTCTTTTGCATGTATTCGTTACTGGATAACCGATTAATGTGGTCACATGCCGCTTATGGAAGTCTCCCCAAGTGATAGAATATCTTGCACTGTTATGGGAAGGTGCTGGATAAATGCGTCTGTGCCAGCATACCTTCGGTAGTGTGCTGTAGTGGTGATCCCGTTCTAAAAAGTTGAGTTGTATTTAGAGGGTTAGCTGATGCCTTCTCATGTGTGTGCCTGTGTGTCTTGTTCGTCGTGGTTAAAATCCTCTGTACCAATATTATGAAGGAAGCGTACAATAAATCTCAAGTATTCAAGCAACCGTCTAGGGGTTACGAAACGTTTTTTCTCTCTGATGTTCCTTTTCCACCCAGATTACTTGGTAATCAAGACGGAATTTAATTTAATTTAATTTAATTGGGACAGTCACAGCTCCGGATGCTTCTTTCCGGCAGTCCTGTGAAATACTTCGGACGCCACATTGGCAGCAGCCATTTTTCCTTGGGCAGCTTAAACTCCAACTTGATGGTTACTGCCCAAATGGGTAGGGCCATGGAATCTAGTAGACATTGTAATCCGTGATTAATACCCAGCTACAACAATGTGAATAGAACACGGAGTGTATTTCTTTTCACAGATATCTGTGACATAAGCCGTTCTTTCCATCCAGTTATCTATTTTGGCTTATACTTAGGCCTACGCTGCCGTAACTGCCTATGGTTTGCTCGCGCAGAACATCCTGTTGTTGTTTCTCATCGGCTCCTCATTACTTATTCCAATGCTTATCAAAAGCAATCTCCTTATGGGATGTGGGTGGTTCGGCTGGGCATTCTTATACTCGGTATGTGAATAACATACGCACTGCTTTGAGCGAAACTGTCGAACAAGCGAAGTGCTACTCTGAGTCGCCCTGTGATGTGTAATGGCAAATCGTTTGTAGTTTGTACCGTTGAGGGGTTCCAAGGTTCCGTTTTTGGGGTCACGTGAAAGCCTGCCTGTAAGTTACAATGGAGTTTTCCCAGTCATCAGACGTTCGCAACCCACGACAGACGAAACCCTGGACCGTCACTCACGCGAGCCACAATATCAATACCGGAAACCTTTAGCCAGTGCGATTATGACTCACTAAACTGACGTCTGTTGACCAGCATACGATCATTCAGCAATGCGTGGGCGAGTCACCATTCCAAACGGTCGCCCAAAGCTCAAACACGAACAGTCATACTGGGCTCACGAATTATCTGAGTACGCGATGGAATCTCAGCGAAAGTAGAAATCTCCAAGTCGCCTCCGCTTTAGTCCATCAGGCTCGAGTGCGACTGCCCTCCAAGAGCTTGTTAAGACAAGCAGCAGCTTACCGCCTGAAGCCGATTGGGGTTAAAAACAAAATTTTATCAGGTCAGCAATTTTGAGCAGTTCGTCCTTCTTATCGAAAGAATGTTGACCGACAAGGCGATTATGGTTTTCACAGATACTGGGCTGACCAAGTGTTCCAAAGGAGAGAACGATAATTTCGGCGCCAATCCTTTTTGTCAAATTTGAAAACACAAAAATCAGAATTTCAGGTGAAGTACCCACAGTTCATTAACTGCAGGTAATCAGTAGCAACGGAAAAGTCGGAACACATCAGAGAGATGTTCAGTGGTGAAAAATTTTCCATCAGTTTTTCCAGAACAACCTTCTATAAACGTACACCCACGTTTTCAAGTTTTTGGCGAATAAGTTCGTGACAGCTTTTTATATTCTGACCTGTCGATACCCAGTTTTGCGGCGTTGCGGGATATCAGTGGAATAGGAATATACGACCACGTGATCTGAGTGCATTCCAGCAGCGATGCTAACATACTTGACAGTGAAATGCATGAGAAAGTTTCCAGCTTCCTTACCTGCATGAAAGTAATGCATTTTCGCATTATCCTCAGAACTATAGGTAGCTATTCTTCGAAGAAATGTTCTTGGAAGTGGCTGTGAATGGCATAGCCAGGGGGTTGTTTCCACCTCTGGTGCATCAGTGAAAGTGTGAAAAGGGTATTATGTCCCATCTTATCACTGCGAACCTCCAGAAGTAAGTTCTGTTTACTCTACTATACTGTTTTTAACTTAGCTGAGATCACCTGGCGTTCGTGCAAAACACTAGGCGGAAACAAACAAACCCAAGCTGCCTGTCGATCACTGGGGTGCATATTTTCCCGTCTGCACCTGATTTCCAGAACGCCAATTATCTGCCGCGGTGGTCGAAGATATTTTTTCCAAAACGTCATCCGACGAAACGGAAGGCGATGATTGTTATATGTCTCAAACGCTTCAACTGAACGTTTCTTTTCGCATTTTGCGTGTGTTTGTTTTCGATGTTGTTGACGGTAAGAGTCGATCAAATGGAACTGCGACTAGTGTGAACGCGCAGCACATACTCAGACGTTGCTCATCACCTAAATGAACTAGATGAACGCGTTACAAATGTGAACGCACATTGTTTTTGTTGTTATCATGAGGCCGGTCACAATGCGGTGAATGTGAAAAAATGAACAGGGTGGGACGAAAGACAGTCACTATGAAATTTATGCGACGGTTGACATCAGTAGCAGTCTCAGAACTCATATTTGAATTTTTCATGGTGAAAGTTAGACTGTTCTTAGACAATTAGCATAGCAAAGCCATGAATGCGTCGTCAGTCGTGAGATGCGCCTATCGAAATGTGTAAACTGTGAGCTTTTTCTGGAAGGTGAGTTGAGAAAACGGTCAACGGGGGTTAGGCATAACGCATACATAACGAAACGGTTTACAGGGTTCCGAAGGAGAATTTTGGTGAGTTCTTTAGATCAGGACTTTCCGTACGATATTTTTCAACCCACAGTTCCAACTGTCGTAAAGTTCCTTAGCAGTTTAATTGTTGTGCCTGACAAAAATAGTTTCATTAATTTATTAGCCACGAACGTAAGATAGTTGGTAAGTAAGGTGCACATTTTTACATTCTTATGTTTTTATCTAATCTCCCCATCATTCTTGAGACTGATAAATGGTGCTCCCCTAACACTTCAGACGGTCAGATGAGCATCATAGGATATCACAGGTTTCGTAGGAATCGTCTCACGGGACGAGGCGGTGGATGCACTATTTACTTAAAAGAGCAATTTTCAGCAGTAACACTTGATGTGTCTACTCTTCACAAACTCGACGACTCGTTGTAATTAAGAGTCCTTATTTGTCCCCGCGAGCTGCTATTAGAATGCGTCTACAGACAGCCCAATAATGCCAACTGTAGTTCGACTGACCTCGTGGAGATGAGGAATCATAGGTCAGACATGCCTTGCGAACACAAACTAATAGTTGCCGGCTTCAACCTGTACAATATCACCTGTGCCTGAATCTATGCTCTAACAAAGCAAGTCGAATTTCTTTCATGCATTCAACCGAATGATTGCAACCAACATACCCTAATGCCTACTAGTCACAGGCAGATATTGGGTTACATAATCACCACAGGCATCTCTTCTGCAAAAATATCTGTTCCACAGCCTTTCTCAGGAAGCAACCAAATTGTCGTCAAATGTCTGTTTTCAATGATTCATCATCAGGCTAAATACATCACACCGATATCACACATTTTTCGGAAGAAATCCGTTTGGTTCTAACATGGCTACCCAACTGACAGCTGTACTCTTCCATCTGATCAAATTCATTAATTGAAGTGCCTTCTCCATACTAAGATCCTTAAATTAGAATATCATCTTTTCCACATGAGACCTAAACACAGCGACTGGGGAATTTATCAGTCACCTACCGCTTTGTATTGAAGTTCTGTCCCCCATGAGGTCGAAGTGCGTTGGCTCGTATGTACAGAGTAGAATCTCTACTGCAAAAGAGGCTAACATACTTAAAAAGCATAAGTTTATGTACAGATTAACACCAGATTTCTACCAGGCGATGCGAATGAGCAGAATGTTCGAACGCGTGGAACGTCAGGCCCACCTTCGTCATATAAACGAAGAGAAGCTCGCACTTCGTGGCGAGCAGAGATGCATTAAACCAATGCAGCTGATGAGGCGGAGAAATTCCATGAGGGACCCTGCTATAGAAGCTGGTAATAATAATAATAATAATAATAATAATAATAATAATA
>QNGE01002962.1:0-22452 GCA_008508345.1 Paragonimus westermani
ACACCGTCAGCTCTTGGGAACCTTTCTCGTCACAGATGTATTGTTGCTTGTGTTATACTAGAGTGTTCATGTTTGGCCATTGCAGTACGATGACTCAATCAGAAGCCACATGCATTTGTGTGTGACACACATTGAAGAAACGCACGAAATTTGGTTGAAGTGCAGACGTGTAAGTATATGATTTCGTAACCGTAGACCATTCGATTGGTGAGTCTTATGGAAACTCGTGAAGAATCATGGTAATCTATGATAGATGGCGATTGCATAGTAAATTACCATATACCGCGGGCTAAGCAGAAGTACTTATAATCAGCAGGCTAGTCGGATGTATGACGAGGTTTGTTATTAGACATAGAGCGGAATGCGACAGACGGAATGACGAAACAGAACAGAAGACAGCATGTATTTCTCAATCACCTACTTGTGGCTATGAAGGTGTTACGTGAAGATAGCAGAAATCACGGAACTGCTCCCGTATGTGTAACATATTGATCAGGCAAGGCACGATGTGTAATAATTCGATTACTGATCTGCAGAGTGAATGCGACATTGAAAGCACGCTGTATGTGATTAGCACGGGCTAGTGCTAAATTTCCAGAGCATAAAGTCTGACACGGAACTGTTGGCACTAAGTGTGGCTGATGTAGTCAGTTCAATACGGAATGGGATTGTTGAATTTTGCCAGCACAGCATTTTCCGGTCAATCTGAAAGATTTTATTCCAGACATCGTCTGACATGGATTGCTGGTTAGAGGCCGTTTTTGGGGTTTCTCGCTTCCTGCTGCAATGTTTTCAATTATTGATTATCATGTGTTCAGACATGGACTACTCAACAGCTTGAAGTATGTCGTTGTATACTTTGAGTTGAAAATGTGTACCTGTCCAGCACATTTCTATGAAAGACTGAATAAGAATAACCGAAAGATAATGTCACCTAGTTGGTTACAATTTGCTGCTATCAGTCTCAGCATTGGCGTGAACATTCAACAAGTGTAGTCAAGACAATTTCGCGTCAAGTGACGTTGCAGAATCCCACGCCAGTGACATGTCACTGTTTGATCTAATAGAATCACACATAAAACACAGTACAAACTCAAGTCATTTGGCCCATATCTGGTAAAATTATCGTTGCCCAAAATGCTCGATTGATACGTGTTTTCACACCCTACTTGCTACTGTGAACCCATAGATCACAGTTAATGGGTTAACTCGAACGGGCGAGGTATTCATTTACCAACGGAAAGTCGTGGTAGCGATGTTCTTTAAAGTAAAGTTACCAGTCAGTTACCAGTGTTGGACAATACTCAACAGGCGTGTTCACTATGTGCGTTATCGTCAATTTCTCTCAATTTCAGACAATATGCTGTTTCTCTTAAGTTTTCTGAAGTCGGTGAATGCCATTTTATAACAAAATATAACATATCTACGGTCAGTCCGCAAACTTTTACGATTGAGTCACGCTCAATCACAGATTAAGTTGTGTATTTTTAC
The DNA here is from genome assembly GCA_008508345.1 of Paragonimus westermani. NCBI lineage: Eukaryota > Metazoa > Platyhelminthes > Trematoda > Plagiorchiida > Troglotrematidae > Paragonimus > Paragonimus westermani. The sequence goes on from QNGE01002962.1 coordinate 1,492, forward strand.
GGATAAATGGAGCAAAATATATCTACGCAGGAGATACACTGGGTGTGAAACTGAACACGCTGTAGGATTTCGTTTCTAGTAATGCCAATCTTGAGAATTCATTTATTTATTCCGTCCTCCCACAGTCGCAAACGAATCCTCTTCTCCGGTTTTGTGATAATGGTCTTTCGGTGAACGGATATATGAATGGCGTCCAGTGTAACTGCTCGAGTACAGCAATAGTTCCATTAGAGACTGCCATTGTACTGCAATCGCCCCCGGTGAATGATCGCTTTGACAATGCGTACGTTCCATTACGTTGGTTGCAGCTTTTTCAGGCAGTTTGTTTACAACGTATTGTTGGAAACTGCATCCACGTTGGGGGCTGGCAAATGACGTTGCCACCCGTAGGGCGGCTGCCATACGAGATCAAGTAATCTCTCAACTGTTTGCACTACACTGATTACGTCAACAATTCCGAGGCGGCCATTTACGATTGCACAGCTTTAATCCTCGCATTCCATATTTCGGTCCGCTTGGTTTGCACGAGAACAATATCAAATCCCAGTGGTGTTCGTGAAACATCTAAGCATTCCAATAGTAGGTTGTGCGCTTCACAAACACGGCGAGTGACTGTTGAAAATGCATACTGCTTCATTCAACCCAGCGTAATTTGGTGGAAGTGGTTTCGCAAATGTCTGCATCAGATGCGGCACGCGCTCTACCAGCTGAGCTACGGAGCCACACCGGGAGCTCGGAAAGTTCACATTTGGACTCTGTTATCCACCCGTCCCACTGTCTCATATGGAATCCACCAAATGATTCAGGGGATCGACTACCCCGGCAAGATTTCCCAAACAGTTTACGCTGGAATCCACAAACGCCACTGCCACTGAGGCTATTTTCCCAAGCTTTCCCTCGTGCACTTCTGTCGCTTTTGCACACAGCCAAACGAAGAAGTAGCCTTAAAGTACGTGTACACCAACTGTCTGAGCCTTCTGAACAAACTACCAGAAATCAGACAGCTGGTCCACGACACTAGCCCTCACATCGTTACATTAACAGAGACCTGGCTTTCCGTGGATATCAGTGATAATGAACTGCATGTCCCTGGTTACTCTTTATACCGGATGGACTCCTCCCGTGGACGCATGGGAGGCTGCGCCGTTTTCCTAAGCCAGAAGCTCCCAGTGCCAGCTGTCGTAGGGGAATTTACCTTCCCAGAGAAATGCGACACGCTCTGGATTAAACTCCAACTTCGCAAACGTGACACGCTTCTTACCGGTGTTGTGTACCGCTCGCCGTCATGCAGTGCATCCGACGACGAAGCCATCCTTGCTACCTTAGACAGACTCACGTCTGCCCAGCGTTTCTCCCATCTTCTTATTATGGGTGACTTCAACGCACCCAAACTCAACTCTATGGCGGCTTCTCATGAGGACTGTGGCTGCGGGTTCTCGAAGTCCTTGGCAATGTTGATCCATGAGAAAGCCTGGACACAGCATGTCGATCTACCTACAAGGCACCGTCCAGGACAGACACCCTCCTTGCTCGATCTGGTCATTACGAACGAGGCTCACCTGGTAGATAGGGTGGTCATCAAACCGCCGCTAGGGCATAGTGACCATATGCTACTAAACTTTGACTTTATCTGTTACTGGCTCCAAAACGCTGTAACAAAGACTTCATTCCGAAACTTCCAAAACGCAGACTTTAACGCACTAAGGACGTTCTTAAGCACACTCAGCCTCACATCCGACTCAGTGAACTTGAACTACCTTTCCTTTAAAGCTGCCATTCACGAAGCCGATGAGGCATTTGTTCCTCGAAAACTATTGAAGTTCTCCTCTCGTGCACCGCTTCCGCGGAACATACGCCGCCTTCTTGAATTACGTTCTCGTCTATTCTCTAAACAGAAGCTAACGGATAGGCCAGAGGATCTAGAGGCCTTTCGCTCTGTACGAAACAGGTGCAAGCGGGAAATCCGGCAACACACCCAACACGTACAGTCGAAAATCCTACAAATAGCTCACGAGAATAAGAATTTTCTTTTCAAGTATATACGACGCCAGAGAAAAACTAAGCCCTCAGCGCTTTCTCTGCGGCTTCCCGACGGGGAAACCTCCTCCAACCCCCAAGTGGTTGCCGAGATGTTCAGGGAATACTACTCATCAGTCTACAATGTGGATCTGCCAAACTGGCATCCAATTCTCCCGCAGAGGCACTTCCAACAACCCATCCTGACAGCTGACTTTTCTGTGTCTGACGTTCAGGACCTCTTGCTTAAGATCAATCCTTATAGTGCCATGGGACCAGACAAGATCCATCCCCGGATCCTCAAAGAAGCGGCCGTCAGTTTGGCGATGCCTCTCTTCGATCTGTTTAAACAGACACTTCGGACAGGCACTCTTCCGGAGGCATGGAAAGAGGCCAATGTCTCACCTATATTTAAAACAGGCGATCGTCATTCTCCTGCTAGTTATCGACCGATCAGCCTTACCAGCATCCCATGCAAGATAATGGAGCGACTGTTAAAACGCACTATCTTTAAGCATTTCTTCTCAAATAACCTCTTCTCTTCGACCCAGCATGGCTTTCTTCCTGAGCGGTCATGCATAACTAATATGTTAATCTTCATGGATAGCCTAACAGAGGCCAAAGACAATGGTCATATCTCGGACGCTATCTTCTTCGACTTTGCCAAAGCCTTCGACCGTGTCCCACACGGTCCTCTGCTGCACAAACTAGAAGCCTATGGGATTCAAGGAGAAGTTCTCCGCTGGATAACCTCCTTTCTTGGTAACAGGACTTTCAGAGTAAAAACCGGTTCAGGCCTTTCGTCCCCATCCCCAGTCTCTGTGGGGGTCCCTCAAGGATCGGTACTTGGTCCATTGTTGTTTCTTATTTACATCAATGATCTCCCCGATTTGATCTCTAGCAACGCTCTCCTTTATGCCGACGACTTAAAAATCTGGAACGCCTGTGACCCCAGTGCATTGCAGATTGACCTTGATCGTATTAAGTGCTGGTCAGAGGATTGGAGTCTCCCTCTAAACGACAGTAAGTGTGCGCACATGTCACTCGGAGGAGACTCTGGGAACCTATTCGTGATACATGGTGCACAAAGTGTAGTAGGTATCACGAAAGTAGACCTCAAAAAAGACCTAGGGATCTGGCTATCGTCTGGGTTGTCCTTCTCTTATCATCACCAGCTGGCCGCAAAAAGGGGTCTCATGACTCTCGGGATGATCAAACGAACCTTCCACCGGATCGACAAGCGCGCCTTCCACACGCTATACAGAATCTACATAGGACCATGGCTCGAGTATGCCAATCAAGTCGTCTACACCGGTCTGAAGAAGGACATACTCACCATTGAACGTGTCCCGCGAGTAGCCACCAAAATGGTCACTGGCTTACGGCACCTATCCTACGAGTCTCGCCTCGAAATTCTCGATCTTCATCCACTTGGTTTTCGTAGACTCTGCGGCGACTTAATTCTTACACACTTTCTCTTTAGCACAGGATTCATGACAAATTCTTCACCCTAGTAAATGATAACAGTCGAAGAGGTCAAAACAAGAAGCTCTATAAGCTTAGACTTCGGACCCTCCTAAGAAAGCAGTTCTTCTCTTATAAGGTTATCAACTACTGGAACGACCTACCAGTAGCGATTGTTAGCTGCTCTTCTAAAGACTGTCTCAAAGTGTTATTGGATTCTCACCTACTTAATAAACCGTCGAATAAATAATAAATCCTGTTTTGCTGGATTATTATTTTATTCTCTTCTTGTTACTTTCTGTAACCCCCAAGAGCGGTGCTACATCCCGTTTTCAATGACTGCCTTTCAGGTCAGCAGAAAACCGCTGGACATCGAAACGAGCAAACTGACTGGATCCGGGTAGATTGGGCTCCCAGCATCGAACCCGTGTACACATCGCTGAAATCGCCTTCTGAACCCGACTCCCGTTTTTTTGAATTATGGGAATAGGTGAACATCATTTTTCCTAACGGCCGGATTCCCGAGCAAATGAACCAGCACATTGCATTCGCAAGGCAACTTTCAAGCCCTATTGTGTGTGTGTGATGAGTCGTCAGGGTGTGTATCAACGACTGTGGCTGTTTCATATAAGTGAGTTTGTCAATAAACAATGCTGCGGATCGTGGTACTTCTCTCACGGTCGTTGATGTAGCTGATGGTGAATCTCGCTGTCAACTTGGGGTGTGTGTCGATTTATGGCCATATTAACAGTGAAGACCGGCAATTACAAATGTACCCATTTATCGGATTCTAACCATCTGTTTCCACACTTTCACACAGACAAGTGCAATGCGTCACGTAGAGAATTCTGTCACTCAGAAACATGTAACCCACGATTCCATTGTTGGAAAGTGTTCGAAATGGAGTTACTGAACACGAGCCCGCAAATAACTACTAATTAACGGGGGATGCGGTCATGATGACAACTAAATGCAGATGGTGTGAAAAGGTATCAAAAAATGCAAATAAATATTTACAATATCAAACGAATGGTAGTTATGAAGTAGTAGAGAAGAGACGTTTTTGTACAGTTATTGTATACAATTTATTACAAATTTGGGACCGGCCTTACACAAACGAATTAAACCTGTCTCAACGAATTCATAAGCAAACCCTCTAATTTCAGGATAAAGTTCTGTCATGTCCTTACGAGAGACACAGCGATCTGGCATCCTGACTTACCTTGAGGCGTTTACACGGAGACATATCGTCTGTGATTGTCTGATTCTGGGGACGCACTGGTTACTATGTCTTTTGACCAAAGTAGGCAAGTGAGATGTTGTGCTTGCCTCCGAACCTTCGTTTAACGCTTTGATAGTGTAATTTTGTCATTTAGGAAACCCAACTTCGACCGGAATAATCACAGATCACTCAGTCGCAATACATTCATATTTTGAGGATAATCACAGATCGACACAAGCGGACAGTTGTTCAGTATCCGTTCCACTCATACCCTGTGAATGAGCAGCGCCTCTTTATTCGCAGCTTGTTGGTGAGCGATGATATTAAGTGCCCGACGGAGGGTTCTTATCATCCTTTTGCGCAGCTCACCTCTATAGATGGCTGAAGGTGGGTAAAATGCCAGTCAGTTATAGGAGCTAGCAAGCAATCACCAATCTTTTTTTGATTGAACGTTTGTGGCATCTTCTTCAGTTTTGAAGCTTGCTCCACAAACTTGGTAGCGTTATCGTAACATCTCGTCTACCCAGATACCTGAAAAGTGCCCTTTCGAACGAATCAGTTGGGAGTAGACGGGTGACCGCCCAATGGATAGCACGCGTCCGAAAGCTAGTAAGCGCGCACTCGTAACGTTTGTGCTCGCTTCTACCTATATTGAACCTGAACGGAACAAGGTAGTACACTACAGTTCACCTGAATGGTTTGTTACCATCTGTCAACTCTTACGTTTTGCATGATCGTTTAACCATGTTCTGTTTCAGTATGCCTGTGTGGCAGTGTTGACTGATGTGATACAGCCTTAGATATTATTATGACGAAAGGATTTATGCAGTATAATCGACTAAATCTGATCAGTTCAATATCATCTCTGCTTTACTAATTAATACTCTATCCATTCAAGCGCACCTGTTTAAATCCGGAACACTACATGCTAAACTGCAAAAGCACAGATGGACAATGACGCAGCAATACAATTTCATTTATAGCTGAAAGGAAATTTACGACGCACTCCTTGGTGCACGCGTTGTTAATAAATGTTGAATCGTACAGCGTTTTTCCCATAAATAATTGGACGCAAAACAAATGCAGTAGACTAACTGAGGGGATGCCACCGTATGTGATTGATTACATACAAATGTGCACAAAACTGATAAGTAGGTTACCGCCGTTTTTGGTTCATTAATTTGCGTGTTTGATGGCACCTCGCTATCACACACAGAATCCTATTTGACAATCACAACGCATTGGAATCCTTCGGAAGTTAAGTATTATGGAATATCTACTCTATACTAACAGAGTTTTAGTTGACGGCCAAAGGAACATGTGGTGGAGAGCGCTGGGGCATGGGCCTCCACAGAGAATAAGGAAACATCTATAATTCAGGTGCCACCATAGGTAAAATCGAAGCACACATTTAGTCCTGTAATTAACAATAGGTAATGTGGACCGGTCTCCTTGTGATATTTTGAATGGAGTTCCCATATTTTGTTGGCGCAACGCATGTCGCAATATTTGTATTTCGTGTGGGGCTGAGGAGTAGGGTGGTATGTAGGTGCTGAAGTGGGAACGGTTTACCTCCACATAGCTGTTTTATAATCAGCGGCATGAAGAGAAAACGGGCGTTACTTCAATTACCACGTGCGAAATTACCACTTCTTGCTGATGGACGACACATTTTCTTCAGAATCAAAAACATGTAGGGTTCTAGCCGTCTGAAGTCGGTCTGGAGGCCACTGATTCTTATACAGTACTTAACACAACCGTTTTCTGAGACAGAAGGAACAGAAAAGTCGTAAAGTGAAAGGAGAGGGGGAAACGGAATGATGGATCAACAGTGTACTATCTTTCCTGATCACTTGGTCTGCTTCGATTCAGTTTTGTTAATCTAATGAATATCATGAATGCTACGTTCAGCTGTCTCTCGCAGTCGCTTGAACACAAATTTCCAGAAAGCGCATGTGTTTAGAACAGGTGTTCTTAACAGACGAGGTGAACCGAACATTGCTTCATTCAAACCTGGACATATGTGTCTCTCGTGTTTCGTAATAGTAGCTGGCGGGACGCACCATGACATATGATCCAATCGACACAATTCAGGTAGTATCGCTGTGGATGGTGTTACAGGTTTACACAGCCGGGCCGATTACACCACCGCATTCGAACGCTTGTGTGCTTGTGCTTGTGATGCCCCTGTAACGTGGTTTGTTCTAACGCTCTGACTGTGGTAGTTTCACTTGATTCGCTCTACGGCTGACTGACAATGTCTCTTCTGATTGGCTCGGGGTCATACCGATCATTGTGGCCCTCTCCTGTTTTGCTTTTCCAACGGGCGGTGTTGTCCTGTCTAGTGTGCTTCACGGCTTTGGGCCAACAGACCAACGGGTCGATCCAAAAACATGTTAGTATAATTGGTGCACAGGAACTCCAATGCCCCTGCAGGCTAACCGTTTGTTCCAACTCAATAAACTGAGATCCAGTGTACTGTGCAGGTGAGATCCATAATTAACCTTCCAGGTTCCAAGTGGTGTGCATGATCTGAACAGATCAGGTGTTTCGAGATCGGGAACGGCAATTATTCATTGGTGTTTTAGTAGGCTGGCAGGCTTTGGGACAGTCTCCGCAATAGCCACTTGGAGATATGATCCGTCCTCCTCTGTTCTAAGTTCCGGCCCGCTCTGTCATCGTGTGAGACACCGGAACTGCCGTTTCAACAGATGTGGTGACAGGTGAGGTTTCCCGACGAGGAACGATAGTGACAGTGAACGCTGACCGCACGAGTGGGAGGCATCCGAAACAAATCCACGGTAGAATGAGCGCGCCCATTTGCACATTTCAATTTTTGACTTCCGTCGGTAGTATATTGGTCTCTTGCGATGTTTTGTGAATAGATAGAACTTAATGAGAGACCAGCACCCCGTGTATCCGAAGTGAACAGGACACAGCGAACGAACGATAACCCCACTCTTGTATTGAAGTTAACTGCCGTATCAGAAAGTGTACAACCTGCACTTCAGTGATTAAAGTGAACGCATGTACTCGATGTCACTCATCACGTCCATCACGCGTTGAATAAGACTGCGGGTTTCATTTGCAGCCTCGAAGACCTCCGAATGATGCTCGCGATTTCTTGGTTCGAATTCGAATCTAGAACGGACTCATCATTATCCTGAGTCACACTAGAATTTGGAACGAACTGACATGTATTCCTGAAACGTATCTGATTCGTGTGTGAATTATGTACAGATAGATCGTCAACATCCGAAAATCGGCATAAGCATTTACCAAGATTCTTCAGAAGTGAACCAGTTGACGGTCTTAAGACATTACCAAGAGGAAATGTAACTTCAGAGGATTGGATACGCATCAAGTTTGGCCTCAAACACCGTCCTTTAAAAAGTTTAGCGCGACCTTCATGTGTAGTGTGATAACAGGCATTGCGATATTGTAGCAAGAAGGTTTCAAAGTCTTTTCCAAAGTCTCTGGATGTAGTACACTGAAGAAAGTCTATAGCACTTTTGGGCGCTTTAACGAAGTTTCCAGCCTGACCATTAGAGCATGGATATCGAACAGGAGTAAACAGACGTTGATCAGCCAATTAATTAAAATGTTCGCATTGAAATGTGTACTGTTGTCAGTCGCTAACATAAGAGGGATACCTGCTCAGCCGGCTACTCTTATGAGTGCTCAAGTGGTGAATTCCGCAGCAGGCGTTGTTGAAAATGCCGCTTCTGGCCACTTCGAATGGAAATCAGTCAATACTGGCGCATAATACTTGTCAAGAAAAGGACCACAATGATCCGCATAAACCCATTGATAGGCCTTAGTTGACCCTGGTCATGCAGATCATTTAAAAGGTGAATTGTGGAATATGTGATGGCAAGATGAGCAACTTCCAGCCAGAGGACAAATAACAGCATCAATCTCTGGCCATCAGCAAGGATATCTCGCCAGAGACTTCATATTTTCAACTCCGGAATGTAGATCGTCCAGAAAACCTGTAGGATGAGTTGGAGAAATAACAGTTCTGTCACTCAAGCACAATAATCTATATGGGGTGAGTGACAATTCTTTCCGACGCACAAAAAGTGTACGGGATTTCCGTCTGACTTGTGGGATTCAACCACGTCGTAGCGCAACGAGGATGGATGAAAAGTAACTTTGAGTATCGCGAATTCAAACTGTTCGGTTAACCAGCAGACGCTGGATCAGAAGGCAGTCATTGCTAGAAGTTTGGTGAGATGTATATGGAACACGTGACAGGTAGTTCGCATGTTTGATTTGTTTGGCTGATTTGTGCCCTACGGAACAGTCATGTGCACCGAGTGTTTTGCTCCATCGTTGAACCATGGCTGCTGAAGAACGTGCAAATGACCTGTGAAGATTTTAGAAGAATTTCAGCGCTACATGATCCGACACAATTTTGAATGGTGTCTCGAACAGACACTTACGAAGCCGCTTTACCTCTCAGTATACCGCCAGAGCATCACGGTGTGTCTGAGCATAACCAAGTTCTGCTGGATTCAGTCAACGTGATGTGTACACAACTAGTTTGTCGCTTTGTTCAAGCACAGCAACGATTCCAACCGTCGAAGCATCAGTAATCAACACAGATATGTTTTTAGGAGCTGACGGACGAAATGTGGCGTCATCTGACAAAAAATTCAACAGTGAACGTACACACCGTCCATGAGTTGGAGTCCACCTGAATTGCTTCTCAGCAAGCAACTGGAATAAACATTCAAGAGAGTTACAGAAATTTGGAATAAACTGTGAACAGTTCTGCAAGTCAACTGACGAAAATGTAATTCAGATACATTTGAGGTTGAATGTGTATTAACTAATGGGCCTAGGTGTTTAACATACGTTACCATGAACTAAGTAACCGAGACACTGGAAACTGTTTACAGCGAAAGCGCACTGTTTGGATTAACAGCAGTGTTTTGCCAAAAACTGTTGGTATAGTTTCAAAAGACGAGAGTCGTGAAATAACTTGTGTGCAGCCTGTACGATAACATCCTGATGAACTTCAACACCATCCCTACCTTTCACAATGTTATTCGTTGCCAGCTGGAAGACAGCAGAAGAATTACTAAGTCCATACGGCAAAAATCCGTACAGTAGATGTCCATTAGGGGTATTGCTCGTTGTTATCGGCATTGATGGCTTGTACAGAGAAATTTTCAGATGTGCATCCTTCAAGCTAGTCTCGGAGAAAACCTCGGATGCCAGAGGCTCGTTCAGAATATCCTCAGTTGCAGCAGTAGTACATGTATGTTGTTTGAGGCGTCGATAATCGCCACATATAAGCGGAGTTTTCCCATCAGACTTCAGGGGTGTCACAATCGGCGTGGCCCAAGAGGATGAATCAATAGCCTCAATAACGCACTTCTCTATCAGCTCGTTGAGCACTTCCGTTAACAGTTCATGGAGTCTAGAAGGACTAATACGACGTTTCAGAAAAACCGGACCGTTAGTTACTTATAGTTTAACTGGGAGTACCGTCCTGACGCTCGTAGCCTCAAGCACTTGAGGATTATGTATTGCAAGCTTGTGGAATCACTCGATGATACAAGCAAGGAAACCTGTATACGAAGCATTTTTAAAACATCTAGCCCCGAAATAGCCATGATGAGTAACAACAAATCTGCAATCAAGTGGCTTCGATTGTTCATTAAAGATTTGAATGGTGGCTGTACCAGAAATAGAAGTGGAGTGACCAGTTATACATCGTATGGTTACAGAACAAGGGTGTAGTGTGCAATTTGGATATCGTTGTGATAGATGTCTTCGGTATGATAAATTTCACACTGCCAGCGTCAACAATAAAATCATGCCTCGTGTCGAGTGCGGTAGAAGAGTGTGAAATAGATGCCCTGAAGTAGATGAACCACCTGTCAAAGTAAAGCAATCCATCTTGTCGCATGTAACATCAAATCCATTCTGGTCAGTTTTTACAAATTGACAATCTCTGTTCGACTTGCAGACACTTTGTGAATGACCTCGTTTGTCGCAATTGTGGCACATGGAGCTGCGGTGAATGCATGCGTATCTGGAACGTTTCATGTCACAAGAAGCAAAACTCCGGATTTTGCTGGTGACATGTGCCGTATGATAGGAAGAATTCCGAGAAACTTGTCGAGAACAACAATTAGGAGATCGCATGTAACATCAAATCCATTCTGGTCAGTTTCTACAAATTGACAATCTCTGTTCGACTTACAGACACTTTGTGAATGACTTCGTTTGTCGCAATTGTGGCACATAGAGCTGCGGTGAATGCATGCGTATCTGGAACGTTTCATGTCACAAGAAGCGAAACTCCGGATTTTGCTGGTGACATGTGCCCTCTGATGGGAAGAATTCCGAGAAACTTGTCGAGAACAACAATTAGGAGATGAATTGAATAGCCGCAAAGTACTGTGTTTTGTAGTTAGCTTCTTCTTCGTCCACCCAAACAAGACTGGGACCCCACTAGAACTTCCAATCTGGACTGTAGTATTAACGTCTTCGTACTGCTTACAGATGACTTCGGTATTTTGATACGTGGGTTTTGCGAGTAGCAGTAATTGTGTGTGAAGATCCGGAGCAGTGATATGTCGGTCACGAAGTTGGACCACCAACTGATCACCAAAACCATACCATGTGGAAAAAATATCACGGGCAGACTGGTTCAGTGTGCTCAGCATGATATTGGACTTGGCTCGTTCAAAACAACAAAATTTACATAGATGACATGACCGATTAACATTTCTTTTATCCACTCTTATATGAGATGCATTAGCAAATCTCTATAAGGTCTCTAGAAGACAATCGGCCTCTTTTCTTACTCTTGAGACGAAGAAGGCTGATTTTGTCCCCACATTCAGGATATATGTGGTTCTATACCATATTTGAAATCGTAAAAAATAATCCACGATATCACGACAGGATGAATGGATGTTCGATGTTTCGAGAAGCATACGATTCATTGTCATTGAGGACTGACGCGACGCCAGTGTGGTGTTTCACGAAAAAGCAGGACTCAACAAAATACCAATATCCAGTATATCCGAAATGAACAGAACACAACGGATGTACGATAAACCGAACGCCTCATTCAAAATTATAGGCTGAGACACTCACGCACTGATGATGTCACCTCGCTTGGTGATGAAACGTTTGCAACCTAAATGCCAAGCCCGGCGAACATATCAATACCAAAACCATCAACCCGAGCTACGAACAACACCACCACTGTTCCCAACCATCAGAAACCCACGCTTTCAGTAGAATTACGCGCCGTATCAGAATGTGTACAACATGCATTTCGATAATTGACGTTTAAAATTATGTTCAGTGACATTCATCGCATCTCCTCCGTGAGACTAATTGATAAGAAACTCAAAACACTGAGTTCCCATGATACAGTTCACCAATAGTGATAGAAGACATACATCGCGATATCTCAACATCCTCTGGTAGCACGACCGTTCCCTGAGCGTTCTAACTAAACAGTTTGGGAACACTCAGGGAACGGTGGGAGAAAAAATGCGCGCAGCCCCATAAAGCGATCTTATCATATACCACCCATTATCTATTTTCCTAAGGAGCTCAGTAGCGTTAAACGTAAATCTAATCTCGCACAATAAATACGACGTAATGTTCCAATTCACGAGAAACGATATACAGGGCACAACAATATTCATACGTTATATTGATCGCAATTCTCACAGCAACATCTGTATAACTTTGACAAGCACATAATTAGAATCACAGTGCAAAGATTTCGGCAACAAGATCGTCAGCTTCTTTCGTTGCCCTCAATGTGGCCTTCTTAATCTACCGTTGAATGGTTTCCACGCCGTCCGCGTGCAAACCACCGGGGTAAGCCTTCTTCATGGTGGATGCTACATTCAACAAGTGTTGACTTTTGGTAACCGAACATACCAGCGATGGCTGCGGCCAACGGTGAGGAGACAATGGAGAAGCGATTGTTTACTCCTCTTCTGTTCATGTCTTGGCCACTTCATCCGTCAATAATGTTTTCATAACATTACGAGTGCATCCACCCATGGATGTGCCGCCGACACTGTTGGGAAAGGTCAAATGCGTACTGTGAATCGGGAAAATTGATGAACATACCGGCTGGGTATACACTTTTGCTTCTTCCAGCTTCATATTCAGCGGTTGCATGTCCCCTGTAGACTGTATGGGAGATCGCACGGGGAAGTGTGCAGTGGATGACGTACCGGGAGCTGCATGTTGGAATCGCAGTGCATTCACTTTCAGCCGTAAAGCATGCAACTCCTCGCGGATTCGGATGTTTTGGAGAACTAAGTGCTCAACTGCACCTGGTGAACACGGTGATTATTTGTATTGAACGAACTTACCTTTTAACTCTCTCACTTCTTTGGCAGTGTCGTTTTTGCACACTGCCTCACTGAGTGCTGCTGGTGGACTAACGATGGTGGAGCTAAATGCATACTGATTGACATTTTACTAATGAAATACCTGGAAGCAATAGGGCTGGAGAAAGAGGGCAGGTTATTCAGTGACCCCAATGCCCATCGTGTTTGAGATGGAGATGCATGGGGCATATTCTCCAATTGTGGTAGTGGTGTTGGAGAATAGTCGATATCGACGCTGTACACTGTAGGTTTTCGTTTCTCTTCCACTTCATACGTGAAGTCAGAACGAACGATAGGTTATTTGCAAATGTGACCTAAGTCGATTTCACTGTACCTCTTACGTTTGCCACCGCGATCCATTATATCCGTGGCGTCAGACGATGGTATGTCCGAAAACTGTTCCAGTATTCCTTGGTACCTGTAGGCCAGTTGCAAGTCATCTAGAAAATGCTGGGAAAATCACAAGCGCATACGTGTTGCGCGATGCATCTTGACTTTGTACAGCTCTGAACCAGTGGGTGCTGTCATTCCACCCAAGAGCAACTTGTGATGCTTGGTAGGTGCCATTCTCGACCAGAGCGCAAATCCTGGCTGCGTAATCCACCAAATGTTCACTATGCCCACGCTTTCATCATCGAACTCAACAACCTGATACATCTGAAAATGAAAGTGTTCATTAGCGCAAGCATTATGTTGTTGCTCGAGAAAACAGAATGTAATTAGGTTAAGATTTACTTTACGGACAAATTTCCAAGTGTGCATTACTGGGTAAAATACGAAGCTGTCCCCTAATGGTAAAAGCAGTCCTTTACATTGGATACGTTCACGGTCCACCTAGCAGGTGGATGTGTATATATGGGAACACACAAAACTGTAGAGTCTGCTGAAAAGCAACACCTTGTCAAAAAAATCGCAACAGGTTGCGAAACGCTGCATGCGAATGCGTCTCCCAGAGAAGCCGGTGATTACCGATAATAGTCCATCCACCAACACCATGTTGTTTGGCTTTACGTCACAGTACATTACACCTTCGTAAATAAACCTACCCTGTTTTCTTGCAGCTATAGGAATGAGTGTTGCATTCACATCATCAACGAGTGCACTGTCATCTGGCAGGTGCACATTCATTCATTCCGTTATGCGTCGGAAGACCTTCGAAGTGGGCATATTTGAAGATCGTACGAAACCACGCAAAGTTCTCGTGTACGATTCGAATGGAAACGCCGATTAAGAGTCCAACGGTCCGTGCAGTCTGACGTCCCCACACAAATGTCTGACACAGTGGAAGTTTAACAGCAGCTCATATTCACCGTAGATAGCAGGGATCTGAACCTATGTTTTTTGCAACAACGATTCCACGAAGTCCGCATAGTGCAGACATCACTTTAGGCAGCAAAGCAGGTATGTGGAAACTGAGAAGTCTAGGAAGTTTTCGTAGATTTTGTCATTAACCACTTTTTTCAACGTTACTGGGCCGATGTACAATGGGAATTGCCGAAATTCCGTTGCCTTCCAACGGTCGCAGTCCACAGTTGATCGACTTTTCCTGGGGACCGCACAAGTCAGGGCTCCTCTCAATCTCATCAACCTACTGTTCAAGTGAGCAATCTGCGATGATCCTAGACTGAGTTTCCTTTCCGATGAACCTGCTCTCCATAGGTTTATCAAACGCTTCATAACTTCCAGGCACACCATGTGCATGTAATCAAGTGGGAATCATGTTATCCTGTCCACATTCAACCTTTCAAAAGGTGACTGACCAACGTGGTGTTCTTCTTGGTGTCGGGTCCTGAAATCGTCGTCTGTTCGTAGGCGGTAGTTGCTAGGTTGGAACACCATTTTGCGGTTCACGTTCACTCCCGGTGCAGTAAGGTTTTCGCAACAGTGGTGAACAGTGTGGTTTTTCACCCGACGAAAAAAGCTCTGGCTGGTGCATCACCAACTGCACAATCCAAAACGACTTGCACAGCAACAAACCATCCCTCAATACAATTGACAAGAGTTCTATCACGCTACCCAAATATTCCGCGACATTCACAGGTTTAGAAAGACAACAGAATAGTCTCACGACGAACACGGGTGTGTATAGGGATATCAGCCTTCCAAGAATGGGCCACAGTTGTAAACGTGAACTGTTTAAAAGGTTCAAACCATCAATATGTAGCTGTAGTCGCAGAACATTCACGCCTTCTGTCCATCGCCCATGTATGGCGTGGCTTATGCATTCAGTCAAACCAAAGAGGACGAATTCTCCACTCTCGTGGTGTTCCCAACAGATTACGTGCATCCAACGGCAGCTGAGGCAACACTTCCAACAAGTGACTGACCATAATGCCGACGGCTTTTAAAGACAGGCCGGCCTCTACAGCAATCGCGCGTGGGTGTCCTCTTCCTCTTGTTCGTACCAACAACGTCGTCTAAAATGATTTCAGCAGTAGTGTTGAATGAATTTGTCACACACCTGTATCCCGCGCCGTAGAGATACTCGTTGACATCACTGCTTGAGTGATCGTCGAATTGGTAGGCTGAAAAACATAATCAGTGGACCTTCCTTCCGTTAAGGAATCTCCCATGACACTTTCCAAGACCGAAAACGTGGTTGAAAGTGGACGTTTGTCTAGATATTCGAGTTCACATAGTAAATAGCGCTCACCCTGAAAGTGTTGCAAAACTGGACGAATCAGTTGTTCCTCCGTTGCCACAAAAGCCGTGTGTCTTACAGTTGCCTCCAGAACGCTTCTGGTGCGCTAGTTTAGACAAACGATAAACGTTAGCACGCGAACAACCCCTCGGCCTTTCCGACTCCTCAATGCTCAATCTCCACGTAACGAGTTAAGCAAAATGGTTGAAATTGGCCCTTTGGCGCACTTACCATTAATGCGAGGTGGTTTGATAAAACAAAATTCACATGAGTTGGGTAGGTCTGCTCAAACGTTTTTGAGTAGCAAAAAATGGTGTGTATTATTTCTCTTAGCCTTCGCATCTGCGAAATGATACACAGAAACTAGACAGTAGGAAGTTCGCTGAGTGTTTCTTTCGGAACACTCAGGGAACGGCCGAGTGTTCCAGTGTGCTACTAGGGTTTCGTTTACTCCCTTCAGTCACGAACGTAAAACATTAGAATATATAAGACACGCGGTTAGCAACACGATAAAAGAACATTTAACAATTGGGCTTATATGAAACAAAGACTATCGTTAGTTCCAGGACAGACAAACTGCGTGAGTCAACAGTACATGTACACACAGAGCCGGACGGTGAGTATTGATCAACATCGCCTCGGAGAATGCGAGCAATTTGGGGTTCTCATTCGTAACATAACTTGGAACAAGTTGGTCAGGTCAACAACGTGACCTGTTTCCATGATGTGCTTTGTGATTAATGATGTCGGATTTCGTCTCAGTCGTTCTGTTGCCAATATCCGTTGCGTGTATCGTGTATCAACTGTTCGTTTATCAACTACCTGGGCGTAGCTCAACTTTTCAAATGCGCTCATTACGACAATGAAAATAATAACATATAAGCGAACATACGTTTACGATAATTCATTTTCAGGCCGGTACAATTATATAAGGAGTTAGTAGAGTTAGGTCGGGATATCGATCAGACTTATTTCAGAGAAACGAGGCCATTGGCCAGTCAGTTGGCAGTGGCTTGATTGGTCGGTTACTTTANATTATTATTATTATTACTATAAAATTTTCTTACCCGGATCAGCTTGTAGCCAATTGACAATATTCTGCTCCATAAAAAACGTTATTTGGTGGATTTTCTCACAGGCACCAATTTTTTTAAAATTCCGCACAAATTTAATCGCGCCATGCCATAGACCTGTGATGTTCACCATGACTTGTCAATGTTCACACAAATATATTTATACAATTTCTGTTGAACGGTTGGCTATCCTCATTATAGAAGTCGCATTCTAGAGCTTCTCCACAGTTCTTTCCCTACCTGTTGCTTTATAATCTGAGCAAACCTTAACAGTGTGGTGGGAAAATTTTCCAAGATTTTAAGTCGAGAGCAAGAACCATCAGCGAAGAACTGGATGCATTGCAAATAAGTTATTCTGTTCAAAAATTTAATCCTATTTGTCAATTCCGACGTATTGACGGATAAGGTTCATTTTCATTGAAAATTGCAATCTATATTCACCCGTCCGGTTCTGCTAAAATTCCGAAACGCACGGTAGTCGTCACATCCCCAGGGATCTCATAGTGAGTTCCTTTCTTGAAGATGCATTATATTTGAGTTTCATTTATTTTCCAGCTTGTCAGTGGTGCATCTGTTTCTTCCGTGATCCATACCATGGGATCACTAGTGTGACGTTTTGTATACTATTTTCTACTTAATAGTTTTTGTTGTTATTCAGGCCTTTTCACCTTCTTCAACCTCGCATGTACACATGATGTTTGAACGAGGCTAATCAATACATAGAGTAATTACTAATTTGAAATATTACACTTCTGAGTTTGCGAGTTCTGCTTTCTGTTTGCGTTCAAGGTCGGTGGCGTACACATCTTTGGAAGAGTTAGAATTCGGCGGAATCAACCGTGTAGTTCGGCAGAGTTATTTATTTATTTATCTGTCGTTGGAATTATCTCGGTCGTGACATCGAGANTATCGCTTATGGAGGCTGGTACCGTTTATAACACCAGATAGTTTCAATTCATTCATTCCTAAATATATCTGCGAGTGTAGGGACCATTGGGCAACACATGAACACTCCTCGAGAACTGTCTGTTTATGTGGCTTTCGGACACACAGACCGGATAACGAAATGAGGATATCTAGGAATGGTACCCAACCATCTAACTGTTATTCATGAGCGACAGAGTGATTTCAGGTAATGGAGTTAAACTAAAGCAAGATATTTGTGAAATGCATGAAGTCACACAGGGAAGAACCACGAACACAATGTGATGGTCCATCTTCCAGAATTTCAACTAAGTCTATATGGCAGCTACTTAATAGTGGCCAACGTGCAACCCATTGAATTTAACAGACAGCTCGCTCAGAATTCACCGTTTTCAACTGCGTTTCCTTTATTCTCACCACACTGCCTGTTCTCGTCTGCAGAGGGCTTGTGTGGCTTTCTTCCAACAAACGCACGATACTCACAAGCAGAAGTTCTAGACGACCTGATTGATGAATGAACAAGTGAGGACACCACTCGGGGCAAACACATCAATGTCGTGCCCCCATGGTTTGTGTGAATTGTGTCGATCGTTTTCGAGGTTTAACTCCCCCACTGTATATCACTGTTCAGATAGTGGTTTGGGAACAAGGTAGACATACACATGGGCTCATCTAATGGGAATTAGAACGGAAGTAACGAGTTGACTAACTGTCGTTGGCGACAGTTCTCTCGGATTGGAATACCCTCATGAATGTTTCGTCAGAAAGCTAGAACGGGAAGGCGATCAGTACCAAACGTTAGTGAAAACGACCGTTCAGCGAACGTGGATCTGACGTTGAGTGGATGTTACATCAGACAGCCAGAGCGAAATGTTTGTGTGCTGTTAGGGTAGCTATCATCGATCTGTTGTCAAAAGTTGGACTAGATTCCTACTGGGGACAAAGACTATGTTTACGCAGACTGGTTGTTGTCGAATAAGCGGTCACCGGCGAGCATTGACTGGGTGTCTTAAGTTGAGTGATGGCAATCCCGCAGAAAACCCTGTATGGTTTGGCGACATCTGTTCGACGGTGGGTGTTGGCGAGATGCAAACGTTCATGCTATGAACTGGTTAACTTTAATATACTTCTACCAGTCTGAAGGGTGTTCCGCCAAAATTTCAGATAAAAGCCTCGTCGTGCGACGAAACCACTCTGAGATCTAACAGCACCATTGAACCGAATACTCGTGTGTTGTTTGAACGCGTAATTGTAGATTGCCTTGTTGATTTTATTTCAATATCGGCAACCGAAAGCGAAATTTAGAATCATCCATGAGTTCTTGTGCCAGCGATTGAACAAAAGCAGGATTGGTTGCTGGCGCGACTGATCGTGAGTGGGGGAAACGATGATCAAGTGATCGGCGCAGAACAGATTGTTTTGTTTTAATTTTTTTCAATTTGAATAGTCGTGTTGGTTTTTATTTCAGAACATTGAGAAGGCTAAATTGCTGTGCCTGCGGACGATTTATGAACTTCGAAGCCATATCGAATAACCCCATAGACCGGAGTTCAACGGAAATTTGCTGGCAATGTTGAGAATCTGGAAGTATGAATTATTTGTATCCTGCTATGGAAATAGCGTCCGCGACCGATGTGATGGCTGGAATCGAGCATCTTTACCCGAAACACTAGGTTCCCGCTTTCGGACGCGATCACATAGCACCTTAATTACACCTCATCGGGCTCCAATTGCACCGTCCCTCATTTTCCCTCATAGGTGCCTCTTATCCTGTCACATAATACACCACACTTATAAAACATGAGTACATCTGGTGTAGAACCTAAGAGAATATGTTGAATTCCATGTTGCTGGATGAGCGTTTAAATTCAAGGGATACCGGTACCTGTCGGATGTGTGTCTGCCCACAATAATGTATATACCCAATCGTTTGATGGATTACGACAAACATCTGAGTGGTATTGTTAACAGTTTATTCATTTTAAATGTACCAAAATGCTTCTCGGTGTATCGAGTGATAAACAACATCAGAAAAATCTGAATAAAACGTACTGTTTTCATTAAACCAATGAAGAACAAATGACTGCCAGTTCAAAACTGACCGATCCAGAGATGACACTTTCTGTCGTATTGGTAATCTATGTCACCTGATCAGCTGAAACGCTTGGACCAAATTTACCCACTGACAGGCGTTGGCAAAGCACAGTGATCAATCACTGCAAGAATCATAAGTTAAGGAAAGTACTTCTAGCCAGTGAGACCTGTAGGGTGATATCAATTCTGAAGGATATACAGACACATCAGAAGAGTTTTAGATATTATCACAGACTACTCCAAACAGCAGTAATCCACGGGTCCATCTGCTCCCAATGAATGAAAATGAACCTTTGCGGGGCACGTGCTACACTGGGCAATCGAGTAGACATGCCAGGTTGTGGACAGAACTGCTTCATATTTAGCGTCTGTTCGCACTGGAACGCGTCATTCAACAGTGTGGTCACAGCGAAATCGTTTGAGGGTTGTCAAGAGCTGCACGATTGGCGCATACATGAGAGACAGCCACATACTATATTATTTAACCATTACATTAGCTCAATCCCACAAACAGACTTTCATTCGTTGTGAAATGAAGTCTGTCTTTCAGTTTTCGGTTTGCTGCCCCGACGAACTCCAGTTTCCAGGTCATCTCACTCAGTGTGTTTTTAAATCGTTTTCGAGGCAAATCATGTTCAATCGTACACTTTCAACGACTCAGTTATTGAATGTGGAGAGTTACCTCGTGTAAATTTGGTCACCATGGATTTTTGGACGTATATTGCAGCCTCACCAGAATGCATTTCCACCCGAATGCGTTATGTTGAAGGAAGCGATAGGGACTTTGACCAAATAACGGAGGTGATGGACTCATCACTACAAATATACAGCAGATCCCGAATGAGGCAGAAGTAAACTCGCAGAAATCACTGCATAGTTCCCCTTGTTATACGGGGATTTATACAGTGTTCACCCGGTGCTTGTGAGCAGATATTTTCGCTGGTTCATACGCAGTGTTCAATGCCAAGCGCTCACAAATGACTTCTACAGCACTGGCCCGGATTATTGACTTCATAGAAATAATCCGGCCAGCTGGCAACCCAGCGCTTGGTTTGCTTAGTTCATGTTCACTGGAATCAAACCCGTATGTTTCCAAATGATCTGTGTTCGAGATCCGTTTGTCAGGCACCACATATACCTTTA
>QNGE01002962.1:23149-97961 GCA_008508345.1 Paragonimus westermani
TCGCACTGGAACGCGTCATTCAACAGTGTGGTCACAGCGAAATCGTTTGAGGGTTGTCAAGAGCTGCACGATTGGCGCATACATGAGAGACAGCCACATACTATATTATTTAACCATTACATTAGCTCAATCCCACAAACAGACTTTCATTCGTTGTGAAATGAAGTCTGTCTTTCAGTTTTCGGTTTGCTGCCCCGACGAACTCCAGTTTCCAGGTCATCTCACTCAGTGTGTTTTTAAATCGTTTTCGAGGCAAATCATGTTCAATCGTACACTTTCAACGACTCAGTTATTGAATGTGGAGAGTTACCTCGTGTAAATTTGGTCACCATGGATTTTTGGACGTATATTGCAGCCTCACCAGAATGCATTTCCACCCGAATGCGTTATGTTGAAGGAAGCGATAGGGACTTTGACCAAATAACGGAGGTGATGGACTCATCACTACAAATATACAGCAGATCCCGAATGAGGCAGAAGTAAACTCGCAGAAATCACTGCATAGTTCCCCTTGTTATACGGGGATTTATACAGTGTTCACCCGGTGCTTATGAGCAGATATTTTCGCTGGTTCATACGCAGTGTTCAATGCCAAGCGCTCACAAATGACTTCTACAGCACTGGCTCGGATTATTGACTTCATAGAAATAATCCGGCCAGCTGGCAACCCAGCGCTTGGTTTGCGCAGATCATGTTCACTGGAATCAAACCCGTATGTTTCCAAATGATCTGTGTTCGAGATCCGTTTGTCAGGCACCACATACACCTCTAGTGGGACATTATAAACTGTGATATCTGTGCTGTGGAATGGTTTCGGTCCGGTAATTCTCGATTATATTTACATGTTGATCTCCTGACGAAGGTTATGAGACAGATACTCAAGACCATCTTCGAGGGTGTTTACTGAGATGATCGAGAATTCTATGGCTGACGTCATTGTTTGAAATGTTTCGTGAAGATTTGCATACACTACCGGATGGTCCAATCACAGGGTGAAGCTGGTGAGCATCAACTTCATCAGCATGCGGCAACTTCACTGAGGAATACGCGTGAATCACGAATCTGGTGTGCACTCATGAGTTCCAGACTACTGCGGCCAACCTGTGACAGGCTAATGCCATGGTCTTGTGTAGAACAGTTGAGAACTGATCACAGCACTAGTGAANGTCGTTGGAATTATCTCGGTCGTGACATCGAGACTATCTGGGGGACACACGACAAGTAGTATCAGTGAGAATCCTCATTTGATGTAGTGGAACACCAAACCAACGTGCCTCCACGAACTAGTGTGAGTTATTTGTTTTCACTTTTCATCAGATTTCGACTTTCTATTCACACCTGTTTTTCCGTATACTGTTTAGATCCACTGCAGTAGTAAAATGACCATCAATTTTCCCTCAAAAACGATTAGCTGAAGTTGATGTCCTGGCATTAGGAGGCATATGCACTGATGAGGTGTACTCACAACGATGAAACGTGAGTATAATGCTTCTTTCCGGAAGGAACGGATGATCCGACAGCTGTAACAACTCCTAATTAGTGTGGAAGTTTTGAAATTGCAGACGTCAAATCATAAGATTTCCAATTTATCTTCAGCCAACTTGCTTCTCTAATCCATAACAGCCAGTTCCGTTCAGTGGAAAGCAACACTTTGGGAAAGTAGGAAAACTGCCTGAAAACACTCTGCCTCCAATCGGCTCCTATTCACGGATCACGCTGCAGCTTGGAACTCAGTGTGCAAACACATGTTTGATCTGGCGCTAACAATCCGTTGGATAATTGACGTGGTGTGCAAACCCTCGTTTGAGATCTATGGGTCAAAGTAACATACACACCGCATTCTCACGGCAAACACGCCGGTTGAGCTCGTTGGGACAATAAGGAAAAAATCATTTTGTTCAGACGTGATATTTCGGAGCGTAGCCAAATGTCAAACGTTTCTAACCATCGTGTAAAAAACGTGCTACAAATGTTTCTGTAGTTATATCAATTTACTCAGTTCATCCTTGACTGGGGTTTCTCAGATAGTTCCAGTTATGCATGCTGTATCGAGAAACGTACTTCGATTCCATTCCACCAACCGTTTAAAGGATGTGAACGTGATCAGCAGAAAGAGATGGGAGCTGTGAAAGAAGATAATCGTTCAGTAATGTAACAATTGGAAAGCAGTTCATCGTCCACTGTCTCTCATCGCATATGTCGTGAGGACCGGGCTTTGTTAAAAGTAACGTGAAGTCGACCAAAATCCGGTATGGTAATTAGGTAGCCTAATGAAAACAAGTTGTCCGCATGAATCATTGTAATAACCAACCACTATTCGCAAATTCGCACAAAGGCCACTCTGACGAAAGAATGAAGGAACACGCCGAATATGTTATTTTCATTCGTTTGTAGCGACAGAAAACGCAACGAACCATGTAATATGTTCACTCGCAAGTGTGTGGCAAATATATTTGCTACCCACGTGATGCAACGTAAGTCAGAAACAAAACACCGTTGAACTTCAGTTTTGTTTTGGAACTTCTGCCTGTCAGTTGTTCGAACCTCCAGAGTGTTTGAGTTTGAGAAGTCGCATACAACAATGCGGTCCTAGTCGACAGGTGCTGTGAATCATTGAACGGTGACAAAATCTCCCACACAATAAAGAGGCAACATATAATGTGCATGCGAAACCACTGTTGCCACCAGTGTTTGCAGATGTTATCTATACAAAACACTGTCATACTATGAAGTCTTCATACAACATTCATGTTATTGATTTTCAGGTCATCCACCTGGTGAGAGGCAAGCAAATTGTACGAGGAAGGATATAAGCATTGTGTATTAGGATTACAACCTGAAACTGGAGGGATCTCTTCAGGGTTACCTTGAGATCTGAACAGTTGGGGTGTATTATTTGAAATTTTAACTTAGTGTTTCCATCGTTGAATATTAATGTTCTGGGATTCCTACGCTTGCCATCAAGAACTGAGCCTTCAGCGCATAATATCGAGCTTCAATTCGTCAGGTTATCTCGTATCTGTTACGTTTGATGACACTCGCATTAGTTTTATATCATTTCCTGGTTTGACGACTAACGTTTGTGTACGGAGGATTCAGTCATGGAACTAGTCGAAACTTAGTCCCACATACATCACGAATTGATGATTACATATCCGCTGTGTGTAGCGGAAAGACAACACAATTTCAAGGCGACATATTGCGACGGTTGTACATGATGCACCGCAAAATCGCTTGCCCAAACGAACCGCAACGAACACGATTTTCATTTGAAGACCTGAAGACTCAAGGAAAGGAAAATCAAACTAACATTCAAGTATTCATCATGCTCACAGTTTAAGCTGTCAATCGCCTTAGAATTCTTGTCACTCGGAGGTCACGTTTCACACGTAGAAATGAATATACTTGTCACCAAACTGAAAATGTTTTCATGTTAGCCTGCTGTTGAAATGAGCTCTGTGTGTTAAGCTCGACTGAGACAAAATTTGGGGCGGGGTCTATTGTTGTCAGTCTGGCGCCATTCCGCTAATTTTTCAAATAGGAGCTTGGAATAAGATAGCTGTTCAGTGTATAACAGATGGCTTGGCTCCCATGCGTAACACGGTTGGACGTTGCAAGTAGAACTGTGGAACACGCAATTTTGCTACACATCTCTCTCGAACAAGACACTTGTCTTATGAGGTGTATGCACCGTCAAGTCGTTCGAGTTGTCAGTGACCCGTCACTTCTCGCAGATCTGGCCTAACCCGTTATCTGGCGCATGTTTGGCTGCACTAATTTTCTTTTATAAGGCTTCGGAGTAGGCGCTGATGATTATTTTCTGAGCATCACATTAAAATCGAAGGTTGTTCAGTCAAAGGTTGCAAATGCCGGTGTGGTTATCTGTACAGTTTGAGGTTAATATCCACCGTGTGGAATTATCCACTTTGTATGAGCATGTTTTTTAAGTGGACCGAATTTCTCCAACACCTACATTCACTCACACCAGCTGGTGACGTTCTTACTGTAGAGTCTTGGTAAACTGCATACTGCAATATATAGTAACCGAGTCGATCACAAACCTTCCGAATTTCAAGTATCTCATGAGTAAGCAATTATACACTTGTTGAAGTGGTATTAATCTGAATTTTCTTGAATTACATGTGTTCTTCATGCTGTCTCATCATGCAAACTTGCAAGTATACTTGCCCGTTGTTATGTAAGCTTCGGTGATGAAAATCATATGATATTCTCAACTGGCACGTGTTTATGCTCCACTCAAGTCCACAGGAGTTTTTCTAAAAATCTGTTCCGTTGAGTTAAGATACAAAACGCAAAAGTGTATAGCACTGCGTTCACTGAGAAACTGTGTGCAAAGCACTTCTCATAATATTACACAGGGGAAGGACCATGATTTGTGACCAAGCATGTAAGAGGATCAACTAAGTGCTACTTGGTTAATCACTGGCATTCACTAAGTGAGTAAATTAATAGACATTGATTCACGTACAAAAAGTATATAAGTGACATGATATTCTATTTTCCTGCATTGCTGGCCATACATTGTTACGGTGCATTTATTCAACGTTGTGGACTCTTTCGTACAGATGAAGTGATATCACGCTAGTGACCAGAAGTCGCGTGGAGAAATTGGTCGTTTTTAGGTTGAGTTTTGTGTGTGGAGATGTCTCCAATGTAGTTCGCTCTTATATCCAAATACCTAATAATGTTAGGTTACTGATATCCTGTGATTGACTAACTGAGTAGCTAACGTTGGTTATTCGTAAGGAACATTGATGTGAATGCAATCATGTTCAAGCCGCTTCCAAATGTTATTCTATTTGTAAATGCTGTTGTTTGTTCTTCAGTCCGATCTACTGGTAAAAAATACCCGATCACATGCCCTATGAACTGTGCATTCCGTGGATTGTTAACCGAGTGGGTAACCTCCGAGTTTTGTTGGTCTCATGATAACCGGTTTATTCATTCCCGTGCACTGGTTCATGTTTGAGAAGTACATGGGTATAACTATGTAGGACATTCATAGCGTGGAATTTTGACTCAGGTTGCAGCAAAAACCAAACTATCAGCTGAATATTCCAGATGCTAGGCGGAGAAGACTTGAGAGTTGTGCATAGGATAGGAGTTGTGTATTTCTTCATATCAACTGATTTGCGGATAGCTTACCCAAAAGTGTCAGATGTTTGCAGCATTGAGTGACGTGTCTAATAGCGTCCACAAAAATGGGCGTTCCCAACGGGAGCGATATACAACATAGTACGCTTGCGTGTCTGAAACGTACAGCACAGAAACACATGCAGTGTGGAAAATGTGATCGATGTTTGATTTTGGTGTGCACGAATCATGGAACTGCAAATTTCACGTCATGGTGTGAGAGATGCTGCTTTGCAATCAATGACTGTTTTGTCGGTTTTGTAGTACGGAATCAACAGTGGATCGGCTACAGAATTATCGACAAAGAACTAGGTTGAACTCCGTCTCCTCTGTTGTCACCGGTGAACAACTTGCAACCTGACATTTCTCCGACAAGAGTTGCAAAGGCAACTGCTGTAACTCACACACCAACTGCGTCCATTTAAATCAGTGCGCGTGAGACGAACCTGTGACATGTAAGGGCTCAAACGACCCAAGCATTCTTGTGGACTGCTTCTCGACGAAACAAATGTAAGACTGTGCAAGCTGAAGGACATTCTCGTCGACAGAACACAATACATCATCCACGTTGCTCCGCGCACACTGTTTTACTGACGTGCAGGCAATAGTGACAGACAAAATCCATCGCTCAATTACCGGCTCGCCCTAATCAACATAGGGCACGCCACCAGAAACCTGCTAAACTGGATAGTGCCAACTATTATGGATCGACTCAATTTGACTTGAACCACTAAGACTCTACAAACTCTCACAAAATACATGCAGGAATTCACCTAATACTGGATGTTTGAAAACAACACAAAAGCACTCATCTACCGGAGGTTCAAACTTTCAAAGTAATCAGATATGCTTCGCGAGACATGGTATACGGCAACTGCAGTCAATGTGGCAATAGACGCAACGCCCACAAGTCCATGGATCCCATTCCACTGTGTTTGGATCATAAGTGTCAGGTAATTTTTGCTGCAGGTGAAGACGGCTCACCGATGCACAATCTGCAGGCAATTTAATTCGCACTTCACTCGATATCTGCTCCAACCGCTCACTTTGAGTTCTCGGTGGTAATCCGTAACTCGTGTGGTAGCCGGAATCTGAATTGCAATCAGGAAGTGTTAAACAGCATGTGACATTCAGCTCCGACTATCTCCCTACAACGCATCCACGACTGCTGAAGCGTCGCTTGTTGGAGGACTGTTGTTGTTAAGTATGGCTCCTCAAAGAGGAGATTGTGCATTTGACGAAGACCCAAGTTACTACCACATTTGAGAAGAGTTCGCGTAACGATTGTATCAAACCGGTGATGAATCAAGTTGAATTCGAATGTGCTCAAGTATTCTGTACCAATCCTCGTTCACCGGTTGTTAGGAAAGTCAGATTCCGTGCATCGAATGCATTGGAATCATTTTCACTCAGTTGAAAGTTTAACATAGTAGGCTACAGACCATCAACTGGCAACCTGTCATGCGGATTGTTGCACCTACTGCTGTGGACGACGCCTACTTGGGCATGCGGCTCACAACAGCCTGAATGTATTTCATGTTTGTAAGCTGTCATTGCATGTGTTTATGACAGTCATCCGGTCATGAATTTTCCTGACCGGAGCAACCGACTCGAAATTGTTCGGTTTCAGTGATCGAGAAGCGAGATGAAGTCGGTGTTATAACATTTGAAAAAAGGGTTGATATATTGATATTATGATGTATATGATTACCGGTCATCTGGTAATACTACTGTCGAGTTCGCATATATATTCGGGCCCATAATATGTATATTGTGCTTGGTAGTCAAGAGTCGGCCAGACTGACTTCGATCGTCAGAATCGGAGTGATGATTTTTGCTCAGTGTGAGTGCAAATTACCTCGGAAACTCTCCTAACCATATATTCTGGTGTATTCTATGAATATGCGACTAATTACGCACATTCGCGAGATACTGTCTAGGGCAGCGAGGGACACCCGAGAGTATGATATATCAGTGGAAGTTGTTTTTGAACATCTGTTTAAATGACCAGTGGGACGTTGAGCGGACTGGCCCCGGCAAAGAGATATGTGAGTGTACACCGGGAGTTCTGCAGGTAACGAAAGTAATGTAATGTCCTCCATCAAAAGAGCCACATGCAAACCGTCTATTGTGGGCTTCATTCACGCGAAGATAGTGCGTAGGTGAGTATGGCGTGAAAGGAGGCAGCGTGCCCATTGCCAATCGGTGGCCAGACATTAGCATCGGAGTTGGGTAGACACAAAACCGCACATACTCACTCCAAGGTACCCAATAAAAACCCACTAATTCCGAATTCCACATTGAAGGAATCGCGAAAGAAAAATGTATATGTTAGGCGTTGTCGTCGTGGCAATAGTTCGTTTCGGAACACTTAGCGCAGTGTGTCAATCTCATTTCACACCAATTCATCCTGAAGGGTTCGTGACGTGTGTTGGACGAAGCAACAGTTTCTGTGAAGCAGCCCAGAAATGCGTCAAAGTTGGAGAAAAAATCGGCGGAAGTGCTTATTTGGTGGGAAGAAATGCGCCACAGGTACCTGGAAAAGACATGATATTCTGGACGGGGGTGAACCAATTACTTGTCTTTCGGAATAAAGCGAAGGATGGCTGGTACGATGTGAATCCGGCTAGTCCGAACTACACAACGGGGTCTGATTTTCCGTGGGAGGAGGCACAACCGGGTGGACAAGAACCGGTTACATATTATGAACAAAGCAAACGCACTTTTCACCGTTCTCGGGCATTGGCACCTGATAATGGTTTCGCAGTTTACTGCGAACTCAGCAGTGGGCAGCTGACGAGAATAACTAACATCAAATTTCAATCAAATTTTCCCATACGGTTGGACAAGTTTATTCAAGCAAATCCGAATTTCACCGGATGCTTTGCTGCCATACTCCTTTACATAACTAGAATCAAATGTGTTTTTGCGTAAGTCGGTTTTGCGAATGCAGTGACTTTGTTTCCCTTCAGGATTGTATTTGTGATTAGCACTGTATACAGTGTGTGTGTGCCGCGGTTGATTTCCTGTTGAACTCGCTTGTTCTGTAGTGACGTGGAGCAGGTTATCTATTGAATACGGGTGACTACTCGATTGACGGAACGTCCTTCCGTCAGCGTTGAAATATATACCAGTTGCTTGTCGTTTGATACTTCATAAGACCCTGCAATGCAAGCACCATTCCCATTAATTGGATGATTTGATGGATTAAACATGGTGTCTAATTTTAGTTGCGGCGTTACACTTCAATTTCTTGATTGGGAGCAATCCTCATCTCTTGCACCGTAGAACGGATTGAGCTGCCACTCGTGAAAGGGATTGTAAACATTTCCAGCGCATTTTTCACGCATTTCAACCTGGGTGCGTAGTAGGAGACTCAGAGGTATTTCTCCAACATTTTTGGAATAGACCATACCAATATTAGATTATCCTGAGTTTACACAGGAACGCCAACGATCAGTGGTAAATGGTGCATATAATAGCAGCGGCATCTGATTGAAAGTGTGTTAGTTTCCTAAAACACTCATTAAAACTCGCGTCGAGCAGCGTCAACTCCCCAGTGGCAAGTGACACTATAAATTCCAAGTTTTCGTCTTGCCACAAACTCGGTATGTACGGACGCTTTTCACTTTGTTGCCCAATGTACACTACACAAGAATTTGGTAACAACTGTTCGGCAAATCAAGTGAGTCAGGTCAAGCTTTAACTGGGACACTGTCGGTTGGAGCAAATCTACGCTTGTAACGCTCACAGAATATGTGCGCATTCCTGGACTGCCTTGATTGATATGCATCAGTATATATGCTCACCAAATGGTTTGAAATTACGCCATTGCTTGTTATTTGAACGTAGCAGAGAATTTCATCAGAAACGGAAGACCAATATCATATTCTAAAACGTACATGATTATCCGGGGACATTTCATCCGTGAAGATGTATTCGAGGAAAGAGGCCCCAACGACAAGTAGATATTATGATCTTGCTGTACATTTGCATCGGATTTCGGGGCCAACTTTGTGTAAATTACCAACAAGCGGTGACTCGTAATGATCCATACACCGAAATCAAAGTACACACAGCAATGTAGTTCCCCGTCTAACAATGCCTAATCTCTGACTTGTTCACGAATACGGAAGTGAGAATGGCAGGCACTCCAGCACACATCGCGACCCACAGACGACTCGCATGTGCTTGGGAGGCAAATCACATGTAACAGACTGAGTGCTGTTGCCTTAAATCAAGGACAAGTTGAATAAGCCCTCGCTCACAGGTAATTTTGCCAAGACTTACGATTATCTGTCCTCCCGGAGAATTGCCCAGGAGCATAAGAGCGACACAGTTAATAATGGCTTTCGTTCCTTGCCAGTCAGTCATCCGCTTAATGTCATGAAACAGAGAATGGATGAACAAATTATCTGGCGGTTTGAGAACCATTCAATGGAATGTAGATTCTACTACAGAGTAAGGAGAAAAATCCCGACGCGGTCATCTGGCAACAGACGCGCCCTACGCAAGTCCACAGTAATTCCCCTGTTGTTTATCCATGTTGCTGCACTGTCCAATCTTGGAGGACTGGAGTAGCTTTCGATAAGATGAGGAGATTAAGCGTTTAACGACTAACTTGACAGCCTCAGCTGAGAGCCCAAGCTTATCTGTACATTTCTTTCCATCGTTGACAGCCACGCAGAGATAATTGTGGATTGGCGGGAATTGCAGTTTTCACTCATTAAATCTATCGATCACACGTGTTTGTATCGGCAAAGCAATGCGATATATGTATTGACAAATATGCAGTATAACAGTTGCTACTCACGTGATGCAATGTAGGCTCATTCGTTTTATTGGCTCCGTTAAAGCCTGTTCGCGTATAACGAGGATTTTGAATGGTCGCGTTAATATCTGTCCCCAAATTTCTTCATTCGCTCACAGATGTGCCCGTGATATTTCATGCCGTTCCGTGTATTACAATGAGGTGACTGGTGCCTGTTTCCGAGCCATGTATGCAGATTCACTTCTCGATGGGAATCTATCGAAACGTGAAGACGGTTGGACGCGCTTCGCCAAAACTGCTGAACCCACTTTCCCGTAAAACAGCGACAATGAATAGGAGCATTCGGTCTATCCATTGTACTGGTCTCCTTATAGCCAATTGAGTGCTGGATGGAGATCATGATTGTTCGCGATTTTTAATTTTGTTCGCGGTGTATGTTACATTGTGTTAACATCAGACTCGGAATTCGTGCTGGTTGTTATTGAGAAATTTCTGTTATCCTCATATCGTTGTTCAAACGGGAACATTCCTTGTCTGTTTTCAGCGCAGAATATCGATATCCGTAAATTCACTTTTTGATCATTCAGGTACAATGCTCTTAATTGAACCGGCATGCGGCTGATCGTGTGCGTGTAGTTTGTGGTAGCTTTTATTTCCAGATATATGGTTTTACGTTACAACTTCACTACACCAATGATTGTCATTGAGATTCTGTTTGTCGGATGAACACATCCCAGTTCGGATTGGCAGTTTGCACTGGCCATGGCTGCATCAACTCGAATTGATGTTCGTCTTGCTTCTCTCTGTTTACCACTTGAAGTTTTGCCGGGTGAATCCACTGAACGTGATGATCGGAGGTACATTGTGGTCAGAGTTAACACGGCAGCAAGCTTTGTGGATGATGAGTTGGGAGGCGGTGATTTGGGAGTGCGTCCAGCAGCCACGTGGTTTCCGGATTCTATATCCCAAGATTTCACAGGAGCTGTGTAGCACGATGAACGCTTTAGCGCACAATCGGCACACTGTCAGATGGCCAATAGACACACTCCGTGAAACCAGCGCATCCTACACTAGAAGTCATAGATTAGGGATCAATAATTTTGGATCTTGTTCTCATTTCGAACACGGAGATGCCTAGCTGCTTAAATTAAACCATATATTTCAGCTGTGTCGAATTTATTTTCAAACGAGGTGCTACATTCAACCGTTCGTATGTTTGGATAGTTTGCATTAGGTACTTCACATAGCCAAGGGTGATTCACGTTTCGCTCCAAACGCTCTCGTAACGGCCACTTGCAATTGGGCCGTTTCACGGTTGCTTTACTGGCTCAATCATCTGCGGTAGAAGATTTCATTCGCCACCCGGTGAAGATATCACATTTGTCTTTGGAACGTCGTCTCCAACCAGTTCATTGCATCGTAAGAGTCAGGTAGCGATATATTTGGTGCACCAGCCTGAATGGGATCCAAATCGAAGACTGTCGTGTTGTTCTCACGGTCCTCGTGGGCGGCCACGTGTTACACGTTTCCATTGTGGCCATGCTTGAAAGTATTGCTGCTGGTTACGTGTTTTCCAGTTGAGTGTGTCGGTTCATTTGTCAAGAGGATGTGGTCAGTAATTTATGCCGAATCAATGATCACATATTTAGCAGCGTAGTTCATTACTTTTCATATTATACCACGGGTTGATATCTGGTCACGCTAAAAATCAGGAATATAGGGCTTGAAGACAGTGTCATCATTCGTGGCTGGTGCGCCTTGATATGTGAAACGGGTATGATGTGTGGGAAATGGGAGAGCATCGATTTGCCGAGCCGATGCAATAGATTATTCCGTCAAACCGGGAATGAACGAGAGGTTGTACTTATACCTAGCTCAGTCGACGGTAATTTCAGGTGCGAAACTGGAAACTGTGAGTTCGTTCTGAGTTAGACATCATTGCATTGAGTAGCAGATCACACGATGGGAAAACAGGAAGGCGTGTGATAACGTTTGGCGAATATCCTATGAAATCAATGTCCCAATGCAGTAAGTATGTGATTGTGGAGTGGGGTTTTCCATGAAAATGATAGTAGAAGACGCCACTGTCCAAGTGATCAGATTGACCGGAAATCCGCTCGAACACAACCCACTAAGTTCAAGTTTCTTCACCACGTGACAGTGGATAAATCTGTATCCCACCTCGTGAACATTATTGGTAACCAATGCTGAGTGGCGGTTGCATAATAAATTAGCTATCAACAAGGACTGAACAGAAGCACTTATCAGCAATCCCTTATTCGGAAGCGTGACGAGATTCATTACCGCATACCTGGCGGATAGCGACAGATGGCGTAACCAACCAAAATACAACACCACATATGTAACTGGATCACTCATTTTGGTTGTAAGGATGTAACATGCAAATGACAAATGCAGTCAACACAGTTTTGTAGTAGGCAACGTTGATCAGCCTCATTTAGTTAATTTAGCACCGATTTATTCAACATAATCATATGTGAAACACATTATTCTCGCATGAGACAACCCATATCCTCCAGGATTATAGCTAGCCGAAATGATCGATTGATACCCTCTCTCATACCCCACCCAGTACTGTAAAGCCATTATTCAGGGACATGAATCGACCAACCTCAACAATGCTTCCTCCCGGCTTATCGATTACCCCCTGATCCACCGCGTTAGCGTATTGTGCCACTTTGTTGACTCACTGTCATTCACTCGTTCCGTCACTCATTTCCTCCTTCGATCGTGTATACTGGTCTTCGTTCGAAAATTACTGAATACGGACCTACCCATCTTGACAGCAGTTCTTTCGAGCCTGGGCCGCTGGCACTCGTGTTTCGAGCGACCTGTGGACTCACACTTCGTCCTAGGTTGAACAATCCAGCTTTGCTGAGACATTTGGCTACCAACCGATGTTTACTCTATGACCTCGATGCTTCCAAATTTCTTTTGTCCACTTCTCACACGGCAACCCATTTTCAGATGGTATCGGTACACTCTGGCCCTATTCCATATTTTCAGACATTATTAAAGATGGGATTCTTCGCAACCGACTGCATAGACGCGCGGGGGCTCATTGACACCAGTGGGAACTCAGACTCCAAGCGGCATCCATTAGCCTGAAACCATATCTTGATCGTTTCACTGTAACGCCCAGTGAGCCCATTTGTCTTTGGATGATGTGGTTTCATTCGGATGACTCTGATTCCATGCTGTTGCTTGCGGATGGAATAAGTGACAGAGGACGCTGGTTGCAAGCATGCTTGTTTTGTGTCGTTCAATTTAACTTCCTGTGAATTTCCGTCCGTGTGTTGATAGTGGACACAGGCGGAAGGTTCACTCCAAGAAGCTGAGAAAACGCCACGACAGAGTGTAAACCCGCAACAGCCCAATCTGGCTTCAGCGCTGTTTGTCCTGTTTGCTGGTGACCACTCAATAATTGCGAACACCGACGCTCCTCAGTCAGTGGACACGTGCGTTGGTTCAAGACGAATCTTCACTTCGAAACGGTATCGGTTCACATTATAACCGGCCGTCATCGTCCTTCATCGGTTCCAAAGCCTTTGATAAGGCTGACCATGCCACCTTGCTGCATAACGTGAATAGTAATGGCCTTGATGAGCACTTAACCGACTAAACCCAGAGATCCTTGGATGCGTTTAGGCTCAACGTCAAGGTGATCGGACAGCTTTAGAGTGGCTGTGAGCCATCCGTGGTGTTGGTTAGCGATCAATCTGAAAACCTCCGCCGTTCATCCTTTCACTTGTGTATCATAGAGCACCAACGACACAAAGCTGTGACGATTTCCGAAATAACCGGAGGATGTAGCCATCTTGCAGAACGATGAAGATTGCCAGCAACATTAGTCCACGGAGAATAATTTGTTATTTGATGTCGGCAGTATTGCACGCCCGCCGTCGACACGTTCAAGGAGTATTAGTAGACAGTGGTAGACCGTTCGTAGTTGTCCGCAAATTTTGTTTTCTCATGGTTGAAAAATCATGAATAATAAGGAACCTGCAGCGAAGGGGTTGTAAGTTGTTCCAATCTGAACCGCTTCAGCAGAAGTTTGCAAACCAACACACAAGTCTGAAGTTCTTATCTGAAAAAAGAACTGACACACATTGGAAGCGTTCAGAGACCAAACACGGAAATAACCATGGGTTGAGGAATGTCCTTCCACCCAGTGAGACCGGTAGGGTTATATCAATTCTGAAGGATTTACAGACACATCAAAAGAGTTATAGTCATTATCACGGAATACTCCAAACAGCAGTAATCCACGGGTCCATCTGCTCCCAATGAATGAAAATGAACCTTTGCGGGGCACGTGCTACACTGGGCAATCGAGTAGACATGCCAGGTTGTGGACAGAACTGCTTCATATTTAGCGTCTGTTCGCACTGGAACGCGTCATTCAACAGTGTGGTCACAGCGAAATCGTTTGAGGGTTGTCAAGAGCTGCACGATTGGCGCATACATGAGAGACAGCCACATCATATATTATTTAACCACTACACTAGCTCAATTTTGTTAGTTGTCAACTGAGCACGTCTGACTGACCGTTGTTTCAGTGTGTTTCGGCGTTTGCTGCTAAAGTGGTTGTGGCCAGCAGCTTCACTGAATTAGCGGGTTATCAAGCTCTATTCATCTTCCGTTTGTGCTAATAAACCGTCCTGCATGATTTTGCACTGAGCCACACAGAGGAGGAGACTCACAAGCAGACGTCTCATTCTATCCGGTACGCAGTTTTGCAGTTCGAGAGAGATACGTGACATTTCCGCTGTGTGTAATGTTGGTTATTACTGAAACAGGATTGGTATATGATAGTCACGGAAATACCAACTGCAATTTGTTTTTGGCTTGCAAAGATGCAAATGCTAACTGTTCAGATCTGGGCGTCGCTTATTATTGCCCAATCATTCCATTGATGTCTAATTCCGCCACAGTTCCTTCCAATAATAATTTGAGAACTGTGCATCACTGATGGCGTTCATCATGCCATTTCATCACGCATACTCCAACATTAATACTGAGTTTTTGAATAACATGCATGGAATCTGTGCGAAGAGCAGACGGAGAGCTGGGGACTGCGCTCGCTGTGTCCTTATCGTTCAGCCTCCATTACTACGGCAAAATCAGAACAGACGACCCGGTGTACGAATCACATCAGAGCACCATTTCTATGAAGCAAGCCATGGCGTGCGACCAAAATACACTAAGCATTTCGATATTCCCTGAGTCAACAGAGGCTGCTTTGAAAAATAACGACGGATTCAGCAAAAGGTGATTAATACCGCCAGAGACCAATGTATTTTCAACCACCAGAAGCATAGCGGTTCAGTTTCACATGAAATCTCCACTGGTCATAACCCGACACGCGTGAGTCGCACGTCGCAACCGAATCCACGGTTATCGATTAGCACAGTGTCTGGAATTGATGCTGTTGTGTCAGGTGTTGAAGCCTGCATGAATATACGCACTTGCATTGCCTTCAGTATGGAACAATGGTTTCTGTATGATTCTCACACACATCGTCACGTGTTCCACTCCGACTTCTGAAATATACGTCATTCAGATATTGCCGTGACAAGATAGAAATTTGCGTGAACAACACAACATCAACTGCCAAACTGAAGAATAATGCGGAGGAGATCCAGCGGAACCCATTTCAATCACCTATAACCACCGCGTAGTTCCCTGTGTCTATGAGCGATTTTTGTGTAATCTGGTTTTCCGTTAACTCTCACAAATTTAGCTGGGGCAAATTAGAAGCAAATACTTCCTGCGCGTGTGCATCGGACAAGGCAAATTCCTCCAACAACAAAGACCCAGATTTTTCGAGGTATTGCTCATAAATGCTTAGATCAACTNTCGCACTGGAACGCGTCATTCAACAGTGTGGTCACAGCGAAATCGTTTGAGGGTTGTCAAGAGCTGCACGATTGGCGCATACATGAGAGACAGCCACATACTATATTATTTAACCATTACATTAGCTCAATCCCACAAACAGACTTTCATTCGTTGTGAAATGAAGTCTGTCTTTCAGTTTTCGGTTTGCTGCCCCGACGAACTCCAGTTTCCAGGTCATCTCACTCAGTGTGTTTTTAAATCGTTTTCGAGGCAAATCATGTTCAATCGTACACTTTCAACGACTCAGTTATTGAATGTGGAGAGTTACCTCGTGTAAATTTGGTCACCATGGATTTTTGGACGTATATTGCAGCCTCACCAGAATGCATTTCCACCCGAATGCGTTATGTTGAAGGAAGCGATAGGGACTTTGACCAAATAACGGAGGTGATGGACTCATCACTACAAATATACAGCAGATCCCGAATGAGGCAGAAGTAAACTCGCAGAAATCACTGCATAGTTCCCCTTGTTATACGGGGATTTATACAGTGTTCACCCGGTGCTTATGAGCAGATATTTTCGCTGGTTCATACGCAGTGTTCAATGCCAAGCGCTCACAAATGACTTCTACAGCACTGGCTCGGATTATTGACTTCATAGAAATAATCCGGCCAGCTGGCAACCCAGCGCTTGGTTTGCGCAGATCATGTTCACTGGAATCAAACCCGTATGTTTCCAAATGATCTGTGTTCGAGATCCGTTTGTCAGGCACCACATACACCTCTAGTGGGACATTATAAACTGTGATATCTGTGCTGTGGAATGGTTTCGGTCCGGTAATTCTCGATTATATTTACATGTTGATCTCCTGACGAAGGTTATGAGACAGATACTCAAGACCATCTTCGAGGGTGTTTACTGAGATGATCGAGAATTCTATGGCTGACGTCATTGTTTGAAATGTTTCGTGAAGATTTGCATACACTACCGGATGGTCCAATCACAGGGTGAAGCTGGTGAGCATCAACTTCATCAGCATGCGGCAACTTCACTGAGGAATACGCGTGAATCACGAATCTGGTGTGCACTCATGAGTTCCAGACTACTGCGGCCAACCTGTGACAGGCTAATGCCATGGTCTTGTGTAGAACAGTTGAGAACTGATCACAGCACTAGTGAATGGATGAGCAAATTATCTGGCGGTTTGAGAGCCATTCAATGGAATGTAGATTCTACTACAGAGTAAGGAGGAAAATTCCGGCGCGGTTATCTGGCTACAGTAAATTCTTAATGAAGCAAACTTTAACTTGCAAAGAATTGTCGCCGTGTTACTTTTTAACCACCGTGCATTTTGAGACGCAGACACGGTTGCTGATGTATATGGTATTATTGTTAACACCATTGAGGTTTCATGTTATCGATGTGTCAACATAACATAACCATTCTGGGACTTCCCCTGTGTAAAATCGAATTACACAGTCATTTTCGGAGTGAGAACAAGCGATTGATTGTGGATTGAAGAAAGCAATTGGAAAAGGAGTTTTCAACTCAATTTTATTGTTTTCCTAATAGGTGGAGCGTTAGTCAATGCAACACGATTGTCATATAAACCAAACTGGAATTGCAAAGAGTGACAACACCTGACATGGAAGTGATTTATTCTAGACGTCTATGGGGAGACACCCCATACTTAAAGCCTCCCAGCTGAACCAAGTGGCCTGATCTATCTGTCAGCTAATCAAAAACAGACAACAGGTTCATAAAATGAACTGCATTCTCAAAGTGTTCTGAGAATAATGTGAACATTGAACGAACAGTGTATTAAAAACAGCTTTTCCTTCCTAAACCTGAATGCTGGTGAACTCACTGTAGAGCCATTTGAATACATGAGTAAAGACCAGTGAAATTTCGGCAGGGAAATAAGTTGGAAGTCGGAAGCTATTCATACATGTTACAGAAACTCTTCATGAAACCAGGATGTTCTACAATCAGGAATACAAGGCAGCATATGAAACCTTGTTATGAATGGTGACGAAATTGTTGTCAAATGGACATGAACGGAATAGTTTGTGTATGAACGTTGGAATGTCACCTGTAATGCACTGACCGACAACTTCAGTGAAGGAGTGTGAAGCCAAATTGAGCACGATCAGATGTTACCTGCTATACCGCATTAGTCCAATAAATTACTTACAAAGGTTTTATTGCGAGTTGCAGTTGTTTAATTCTGTTTTCGTTGTAAATGATTCCGCGTTATTATCCAATGCGTTTCCAAATTTCGATAGTGACGACTATTTCGGGATTGTGCTAACGTTTCAAGTTATCTTCAATAGTTCAAACATTGACACCTGATGTGGCTTTGGAGGTATTGCGCTTGTGACTTGACCTCCCACCACCTGAAAAGATTGGTTGTCTCAAACTCATTAACCCTCAACAAGTAGTGCTTACTCATGCGGAAGATATTGTGTCAGTTGCATCAAAGTGCTCGCGAACAAGTTGTTGGTCCAGCAACTGGCACTTGGTTGAGTTGAACTATGGACCGGTGAGTTGTATTTATTGTTTTTTCCATTACCACCGACATATCAAGTGCACTTCATTAGTCAGCAGCTTGATTCTATTCACCGGGATCTCTCTGCCACTCATAAACAAGATTCAGATGACTCATTACTATTTCTATGTATCAGTACAGTTAGTCGATCTATTTGTCCGAAGGACACAATGATGGGCATTGCCTTCAGCTTTTTTCATTCGAGCCCGTATTTTGCGCACGTGGTTACCTGTGAACGATGTTTCATCGCTCAAAGTGACGGTGTACGGATGTTAGCCTAAAATCTGAAGAGGAGCTCTTGAAGAGCGTTCTGCTTGCGAATGGGTGTCCGATCAAACCAGCTAACATTCATTGGAAGACAAACGTGTCTGCTCGCCCAGCTACAGACATCACCGAAGAAACAGGTTATTTTGAGCCGTCCTTACACAGGGGACCAAAATATTACCGATGTAAGTCGAAGGTCAAAATGTGGCATTCGTCGCGCGTATCCAGCATGGGAGTAGCCTTGGTTGCTTTACGCTCGCAGGATGAGTGCGCAATATGACGATCGTTCTTACTGGGAAAACTGCACCACTCCTCTCATCAACCAGCTTACCTGCAGTTGCGGCGGTTGCTCATACAATGACAAAACTGGCCGGAACCTACTGCAACGGAGGGCAAGCAAATCCCTAACTGAATGGTGCATAAAATGACTCAACGCCGGTCAGGCTACCAACACACCAACGAAAATCCGGTGACTTCGATCACAAAACGCTTGACTGCAGCATGTCATGCGCAACACCCGAGAATTTTGGTATTGCTCGTGTATCCTGCCTGCGCCGTGCTTTGGACCTCCGATTCATAGAAATGAAGCGAGCGGTTACTGTGGAAAAAACACTGGGGTTTCTGTGCACTAATCACAGCAACATGATTTTGGATCACCCAGTTGAATATGCGTTTGATCGGTTGACCGAAAACTGCAAAGGAGATTATTCACGCCAGCACCGCCTATTGGAACATCAAAACAAAAGTACGCTAGAGTGAAGCGGTTATATATGACTATCAGAGGGTTGGAAAAATCACCTTACAGAGGTACCGGAAAACAAACGAGAGGGAAAACAGTCTAGACGGCGCACGGAGAGTTGATTGAACGGCTAAAATCTGACTGGTGGTGAAGAACGATACCACCACCAACAGTCACACTATTTGAAGTGTGTCGATCGGTCGATATGTCATGATACGTCCTGGTTGTTCTGTCAGGAGCCTTAGCGAGGTTCACCGAACTTACGAAATGTCTCGAAGAACCAGCTACTCAGCGATGCTAATCCATCACTCCGTTTCCCTATCTTCTTCCACCAGAAGATTTTCCTCTCTTTCCAATCGCTAGTAAGACACTTTCACTCTGACGGTTGCGTTGATTGCTGTCTGAGAATCAGCATTCTATAAACAGGGAAAATACCGTTATATCCCTACACACATGCCCAGTTTTATACGAACAGCAGAGCTGGACATTTTTCTTTTGAGTGGAGGTACATGCACCAACTTTCCAAACTGCATGCTTCTCTTGGTTGTAAGCAAAATTCTTGCTAGTACGTAGTGAACATCGTATAATACACATGTCAACTGGTGACTGACGCAACGCTAACTTTTTCCTTTCATCCATAGGGAT
Organism: Paragonimus westermani; assembly: GCA_008508345.1. Classification (NCBI taxonomy): domain Eukaryota; kingdom Metazoa; phylum Platyhelminthes; class Trematoda; order Plagiorchiida; family Troglotrematidae; genus Paragonimus; species Paragonimus westermani. The sequence continues at coordinate 43,136 of QNGE01002962.1, forward strand.
CGCCTAGGTATTCAGAGAAAGCTGTTGCAAATGAGGGAGGCGTAATGCGAATCGACGATTCTGTGGCGTACATTTACAAGAAATAGACGTTTGAAGCGAGACAGGCCGATTCCTCCCTTGTAACTTGAACTTCAAGCTTGTTCATCCTGAAAGCCAAAGCTCTTTATTTCTCTCCGCGTTAGACAATTGTTGAAAGCAGCTTGTTGACACAATGCAGATACCTGGGATGAGCCGTTCAAACACAAGTACGACGAAGAGGTTCCTCCATGGGCTTTAACAGGTTATACATATCTCGGATTCGAAGAGCCTATGCACTTTGGGAAAAATTGTGGTTCCCTACACAAAAGATATTCAAAACGCTCTAGTCAGAACGCACAGAATGACAGTTCTCACACATCATCATCATCATAGACAGCAATACATCAGTGGTTCACACTAATGCTTAACTGCCACACAACCATGAAGAAAAAGCAAACCGTANCATTCTTAATACATGACCTAACCATCTAAGCCTGTGTAAACGTAGAGACTGGACAAAAGAACTCGTTTGGCAATCACTAGCAAACAGCCGCTTCCTAACCTCCTCGTAACTTACGCGCTGGTTCCACCCGATACGAGCGATTGAACGCAGATATCGGTGGTCAAATACTTGAAGACGGTTCACGTCTTCTACCCTGAGTGGCCAGGTTTCGCTGCCGTAAAGTAGTACGGCCCTCACCGTTGTCTTATATACACGACCTTTTAGCTTCAGAGAAATAACCCCTGTCGCCAGAGATATCTCAACTTAGCCAATACCGCCCTAGCCTTAGAGATGCGCAATTCCATCTCATTCCCTGCACCTCCACCGCTGCAGATACAACTTTCCATATATATAAACCGGTCAACAGCCTCTACGACTACATTTTCCAACGTCGGATCTACGTAGTAACAGCAATCTTGGAGAGTCTATTTGCATTTTGTTGCTGCAAAGCGCATTCCGAAACATTTGGCGGAACGCGGAATAGCGTCTAGCATTGTTCGTGCTGCTTTAAGGTGTTCAAACAGCAACACCTCGTCGTCAGCATAATCAAGATCAGTCAGTCTTCCACCAGACAGGAGGTCCACGCCGGCATCTTGTGAGTGTCGGAGCCAATCCTCTACAATTTCGTCTATGACGAAATTGAACAAAAATGGTGACAGCGGACAGCCTTGACGTACGCCAGTCATGGTTCTGAAACTGTCAGACATCTCACCGTAAACCCTAACCCGAGCTGAAGTATGGGAATAGAGTGCCGAAAGTAGTCGGCACACCTCTGCGTTTGAGGGCATCTAAAAGTGCAGATGGATCCACTGAATCGAACGCACCTATATAGTCGAGAAACACAACAATTGTTGGCCGGCGGTACACATGACGCTGCTCCACCCGAAAATTTGGATAATGAAGAGGCACGTCAGTTTTTATTTGGTCACACAACCTACCCAGTTTCTACTTGTTATTAACCGGAGGATTCCACATTCAGTAGTATAGAATAACATCCTAAATATCTGTGGCAACAAAATCTTCAAGAATTTCTATACAGCTTGCTGTTGGTAAACTGAATTACCTAATCTAAATATGAGGTCTGAGGTATAACCATTTTGGTGCACGTGTTTATTTTGGAATCGATAATGGTTTTGTCTTGGTTGTCTAGTATAGTTTTCAGAACAATCTGGTCTGTATTCAACATAGGCGAGAGGTAGTGACTCTTCAGCCGTTTGAACACACCAAGTTGATAAAAATGTTGAAGAGTTTATTGTCCGTTGTGCGGAACGTTTCTTCCGTACCTCACCAATTGTTTGTGTTCCTGCTCAACCGAAGGTGTTCACATAATTAAAGGTGGTACCTAGTTACGTGTATATTTTATTCAGGGTGGCCCAAGTGATATTCAGGGAAAACCGGAGTTTTATACTGTGTTACGCTGAGTACTTAATTTCTTACCAGAACTACAGGTATTAATAATTGGATAATGCAACCAAAAGCTTTGAAGTTTGTCAGTTGGACTTTCAGTAAGTAAACATTGAATACCAATGAGTATGACTCCAGACATGTCATAGGATTTATTCTACTGAACAAGTGGTCATTACGAAGTCACTCAGGAACGACAGTTAAGGAAACTTTTGTGATTATTGGTGAGTTGTTGTCTTTGGCTTATTCGTACAGATTCATCAATGCCTCCCTCGATCTTCATTTCGATGCTTTATTGATTTTGACAGTTTTAAACTTTATTATCCTATTTCGATGATTTTGAATAGTACTATCACATTGTCATCTACATTTGGGATTTGGTTCCCACGAAAAGATGCAACCAATGAGTTTCGTAACGTTCATCAAGCTCGCTCCGTTCAATTTCATAAGGCTTATGCGTAGGGAATTAACAGGGGGATTAAGCTTCAACTTCACTCCATAAGAAGTACCTCTACAGTATCCACTTAATGACATGAGTGTAGATTAAAAACCGCGAGCTCTTAGGTGCCTATTCCATTGGCGATCACAGTTACTTTATTGCAACCAAATTTATTATTGTAACTAGTATTCATCAGCAACTGTAATTACTTTTTCAAGTGTTTTTTATCTGCGACATTCGATTTTTCATCAGCCATGTAAGGTGGCACCGCAATCGACAACGAGTTTCGTGCTATATATGCTTCTTTTCTCTCCAACCTTGTTTGTCCTATGGAGAAGCTTCCGGTAAATCCAGCTCATGATGCCCACTTGTTAGACACACCCAACTACCAAATTTCAGACTGCTATCTTCAACACAAGTCCCGTCCTATTTCTCTAGTTGGTTCCCCCAACAACATATATTTCGACATTCATATCTTCATTGGCAAATTTTGACTGTCTAAACCTCTCTGATTCAGAAAACTCGTCCGATGTACCCAAAAAATTCTTTTCATTACTGAACAGTTACCTTCTTACTCAGTTTGTTTCAACAGTCATTATCAACTTCCTACCACAGCTTCGTTCCAGTAGTTAGTTCACGATTCCACTTGCTGGTAATTCCCTTGATCGATAACGGGTCTACCGAAAGACAGTGATAATGCTGATCGTCTCAAACATTTGTTAGATACTAACGCATCTTCAGTTACTTTGAACAATGCATTGATTAAGACGGACCGTTTCTGTAGGTGTCTCCGTGAGGGCACAACCCGACTTATTATCGATGGCGACCTAACCAACGTAGATCAACCGATTCTAACGCCATCCGCGATACTTGGCAACCGAATTGCGTATTCGATGAATATCCTGCAAGTTGTTACCAAACAAGTATCAGCTCAACTCACCAGGAGTATCCGTTATTGTTTTAAAGTCCATAACACTGTGCTATTGTTTGTTTACGAGTATCACATGTACCAGCTGCGACAGTCCGGCAACTTCTCCCAAAGTGGAAAGTTATACGCAATTTCTGGTCTCAGACGCCATGTGATTTTGAAACAGATAATTGTAACCCACGAAATGCGGGTATAAGATATTGCGCATCAATTTCTGCTCGGCTGATGGTAGGTTTGCTTGATTCACTGAGCAGCACCATACACGTTGTCGAGCTCCAGGCATTAGTTGCTGCAGTGAGTTGTTTCACTAGGGACACACTGAAGTTTTCAGGTAATCATTAGGTTTACAGGATTGTGGTCGGACATACCGGCATTAGAGGTATGAGTGTTGTGATTAACTGCTTCGAATTGGGTCGGTGTATTGCGAGTGCTGTGTCGAGGATAGTTGTTGGATGGTCTAGGGACGCGATGAAGCCATCCTATATGGATAGTATGTGCCATTCATGAACTGAGTCAGGCAACCAAGAGTGGTTCTAGTCCATGACAAAAGTCCATAATGTAAATCTCATACTTCTCGGAGTATAGAGTCATGCGGAAAAGATTCGTGTGAAGTAAATCATACGTATACTCCGGCTGTTCTAGCGCCTTAAGTTACTGTTATCCAATAGTTTAGCAACGCAGACACAGCCGGGACAGTGCTGGTCAAGTCAGCATCGCTGATAGCTGAATACGACAAGTTATTGCTGCAGCTCTTCACTTAGGACCCACTGTTTACCTAAAACTACTATGTAACACCTGAAATCGGGCCTCACAGGCATCAATCAAGCCATTTTTCCTGCTAACTGGAAACAAACGACGATGTCTTGCAGACTTCCAAAATTATGCGAAGCAAGCGGATGATCCATCATGAATGTTCTTCTAGGAAACTTTAGTGTTGTTATGGACAAAAAAGACGGTTGGTCTGCGAAGCAAGTTACTACACACAGTCACGTACAGCTTACACTGAAACATGGGACCACGAACGTCTAAATTCCTTTGCACAACTGACGTTTGTTTGCACGTATTTGGTGGTAGTACACTGTCATTTGCCTTGGGAACACGTGCTCTATATGACGTGTGCAAACAGTCGGTTCTGGTCCATCGTCTCGCTTACCTGGGGGCGTGTCCTCTACTTTCCGGATTCACTTGATACACTGTGCACAAACGAGGATGCCTCTTATACAACACCACCCCATCCTACAGAGGGCACTCGCCGCCTCTGCATCTGTTGACTGATGATCTCCGTCAGACAGGGTGTTTCCCACTGACTCATCGAATTTCTCCTACTTCACGGTGCACTGGATATTCTTTCGTAACAGGCTGCACAGAACCACGGTTGGCCGAAATCTCCTTTGGTAACAACGACTCTCAATGATTTCCTTTATCTGATAACCGTTTCTTGATCTCTGTTATGTCCAGTGAACCCAGTCGTCTCCGGATGATGATTTCGTTTGGATATGATCGACCACCAGCTGTTGCCTGTGTGTTTGAAACTCCACGCTTCGTAATCATGTTTCCCGATGGATCTAGATCAGCTTTGGTAGGTCGTTGTTCGCCACAATGTGCTTTGTCAACGCGTCCCATCGGTAGATGCCTTTTGATCAGGAATGCCGGCCGCTTCGATCCAACAGACAGAAGGTTCTATCGTGGCTGGAACGCAGTTCGTGCTGTGAGCGCCCAGACGAAGTGGACCCATCAGATTCAGCGACGGGAATTTGCCGATCCCAGCAACCGGCAGTGGTTGTAATGGCTGCTGTGCTTTCCCAATTTTGTCTTTAAGCACCTGGTACTGTTGGCGAGCGAGCATGCAAAAATTCACACCCTCTCTCCTCTTCGGACAGTATGTTTCTTGTTACATTAGATCAAATGACCTGGTGCATCCAGTGTGTGCCATCTCAGGTCAGTTCGTTACCAGTTTCCTCTTCTGTTTTCTCAGGATTAATATAACAGTAAAGTGTCCAGCGCCACGCTGCCGCGTTAATAGGCTGTCACTGTTCAAGCTTAATTTTCCGCGCTGGGAACATATCACTCCCAGTTTCCCATCCTCAAAGTATGTAAGGATAATCTCATCTCTTCCCAGAGCGTCATTCATATTTCATATGACCCCTGGCTAACGCTGTAAGCGTATTGGTGTTCGTGAGTCGTGTTCCAGTATTAGACAGCTGATACTAAAAGTCACTTTGGAAAGTTCGTTTTCTGTTTGCGACCGACACAAAGGTCCGCGCCGCTACTACTAGACCCGGGTACATGAATGATCGTGAAGCCATATGCCTGTAAATGCAATGTTCATCGAGCTAATTTGCCTGTCTTGTCTATCGCAGTCCGTATTCAATCTAGAGGTTTCTTATCCGTCCCCAAGAAGAACCGGTGACACAGTAAGTATGACCTTCACTCGTCCACTGCACAAATGATTACCAAACGCTCCTTTTAAGTGGTTGAATGTCTTTGATCCTCTAAGACCAGGACTCGGCTGACACATTCCAATAGTCCGTTATATTGCTTGAGTATTCCTTCAGTGCCACGGTTATCAGCATCTGGTGCTACGAACGTTTCTTTTGTATTCGGGAATTTAAATGTCAGTTCACACCACATATGCTCCACATGACATGCATTCCACACACCGAAACTGAGTGGTTGATGCGGAATGCTGGTTGCGCGCATGTCTGTTTTGAGAGGCTAAACGACCCTTAGGTTTATTCACACTCAGCTGTGACAAAGTGAGATGTCGATTACTGTAGGCCACTGCCATGTCACACAGAGCATTGGGGATCCATACGTTTCGAACGGTGAAACATTTGTGCACTGTGACTTTAGCTGTTTCCGTGCACATGGTCTTGCCATGCGATTATTTTATAGGAACAGCAGTTCGTTCGTACCGCACTCTGCGAATTACCGTTGAATGTCCACGATCAGAGCACTTTCGCAGAAAACAAGTTCGCAGAGGCTTTTGTTGTCATCGCTTCCTTTTCAGATTTTGCAAGGAACTCGAAGCAGGTTAATTGGCTGAGTAGTTGGTAGTCATCTGGTCAAGGCTGACGTACTTCGACGTCTCGTTTGTTGTCTGTACTGCCTACAACTAGTAGGCGTGGTACAGATAGTCAGGACGTAGTTTGACGCACGGTGGACATCTCACACATTGTTCATGGTGTTCGTGTTTGTGCAGAACGTTTGGTCTGTTAGATTTCTGACAGCCAACTTTCAGCTGATCGTAATTGTTGCTGAACAAACAACAGGTGTACAGTTAGCTGCCTGTTCACCTATGTTTAGTCGATTCTACTGTGTGTGGGAACTCTCTCAGTGTTCTTCTACCCTGTGTGGTATACACTGCGAACAGAGTCGTGTAATGCTTAAGTTTCCCCTTAGGTTGGCTGTAGAATGAAGGCTGCGTCACACCTTAGTGCTGGTAGCCTAGATGTATAGGGTGAACGTCACCTGAGTTATACCATCTGATCGACTCACGATCACTAACTGAGGGCCAACGGCACTTTGCAACAAGGTGTGCAGAGATGCATAACAAATTACCCTAAGCTATTAGTGAAGTATCCGAATTGACTGGCCCATAATTTCATTTTACAAAGTAGGTGAACTCTGAACAAGTTTCTACCACGCAATTTACTTAGTGCCAACATTGAGTAGCTCAATCTGCAGCCAAAGTTATAGGCATTTGCATCATGTTGAAAATGCGAGAAGATTCTCTGACTATCATTTTTTACCGTTAGCATGCATACTTATCCCGAAGCCTAATCGAATATTAATAGTGCCGCGTCCAGTTGCCTCGGAAGCAATGGATTACGCACCAGTCTTTTTTCTCAGGTTGAACCTGGTGAGGAAACTACAGTGGAACACTTCTTCATCCATACATTCACACTCCGCGAAGTTCTGATCGGTTGTTGAGGAATAAATGTGGACTGAAACTGTTCACCCACCTTTTTTAAATATCCCAATGTGTTGTTATCATTTGACATTAAAGAAGTTAGATTTTATGACGATATTTAGTAAAGGTTTGGATTTCCCTCCTTGAAACCAAGTGAACTTAATGACCAACCACAAATTTTCAGATTGCTTCCTGCTCACTACCTCTTGCTCTTTACGAGTCAAATTTAATCTCTGCCATTCTTTCCGTTCGCTGGTGACCAGTCATTACTTGCGGATCACCAGCCCTTCTCCATTGGTGGACATGTGCGTCGACATGGGGACGAATCGTCACTTCAAGACAATATCGAATCGAATTAGGAACGAATGTCACCGTCCCTTCTACTCCTTATACTGCCATAGACATGCTGCTTAGAATCTACGAGGACGCAAGTTAGAAACGCAGAAACTGAACGACGTTTCTTTAACCACCTGGTGCGCAGCTAAGACAGATGCTGCAGAAAATGATAGATCCTGCGTCAGGCACAGCTGGGCGCTTTCACTGCAACGAATTTCGTGTTGTTTTCGCAAACGTGCCGCAGTCCCTTACGCTATCCAGACCAACAATTGCCATGCACACATAAACTTATAAAGTGTAGCTGAATCGCAGGTAATCCAGAACTCTCTGGATAGTCATTTTGGCCAACAAGAAATCATATGTTGCCGGTTTACAACACGACGTTGGTTCACAGACAACTGCGAACGTTTTAGGGACAATTACTCACAACATTCAAAGACAGGCATACAAGCAGTCATACGGTGAAACGTATGTCCCAGTTAACTGAAAGCAGGCGATAACCGGACCGCATATATTTTTGAACAGTCCACCGCGTACAAACAATATTATAGCAGTTGTATACACATATGGCAGAACATCGTCGAATTCAGTGGTCAAGGTTGGATATTTTGATACTTCCAAACAGAACTTCGAGCGCATGTGGCAGGAGGGTGTTGGGAGATGAACGTATCTGGGCTGTTTCCTTCGCGCAGTATACTCGATTTTATTACCGTCAATTTGGTGCAAATGCTTGTATTGAGGCTGCTAATCAACAACCAAGATCTTTTCTGACTGAACCAAGTAATCTGGCGCATGAGTGCTTTCAATCAACATTGGTCTGCTTTACACAAAACGAGCGAACTGTACACTGCTTGTTGCCCCGGGTGCATCATGTTTCCACCCGTAGTCATCTAAGAAATGACAACAGACGTACACAGCCACCTTCGTTTGTCGTTCGTGTAAGACGGGTAATTTAGATTTGACCGTTCGACGTGATAACTATGTTGGCACTGAAACTCGATGTAGAAACTTTAACATTCGCTGCTGCGGTCTGTAATGTAGTTATCTCAAACACGGCTTCCTAGATACTTGCTCATTTTTTAAAAGAGCAATTTTCATTTAATGACATTGGATTTTTTGTGAGAAGACAAGATTGTTGATGACCGACCGAATGCACCAAGTCAACAGTAAAAATTTGGAGACTGCCTGTTCAGTTTACTCATGTGTAGTCGGAGATTTTGATTCCAAGGTGGACTGAAATTCACTAAAAGTTGGTCTTATCCGTAGGATTCTTTGACGTATCTTACGCTTTCCTGAAAAGGAGCATTGGATTGGAGTTTAGCGTTTGTTAGGGCTCGTCAGGAGTGCACACCGTTACCACGGCCGAGACAAGAACTGTGGATGATGTTTGTTTGAACAGCCATGTTGGCGACTGCAAGATAGACCCCACACCAGGCACGACCGAATCGTCATATGTGAACGTCCAGACACAGTCGCTTGATGGTAATGCAGTGATTGCCCGATCGTCGCAAGGCCATATTAGGTAACTATCATGGTAACTACGATCAGTAATTCCTCACCTAGGGCTTCTCTCCAGGTTGATTCAAAAGAATCTCTAACTAACTGACCGATATGTTGATCACTGGTGAACAGCAAAATTTTCGTTTCCTTTTATATTTCAGTTAACTAGTTCACGATGCAATTTTATGCCAGAAAATGTGTACATTTTATGCAAAATGAGCATATGCAATCAACATAGTTTGGATGGACACTCCATGCGCACTAGTATGAATATTCCGAAGCGAAAAATAGGGATTTTGCGAACGTTGCATTTAACCAGAAATGTATATAATATGCGTTGTGTTTTAAATTTTTTCGTTTATATGCTTCCACCACTGTATATAAATAAGAAAGCGCTTTATAACAACCATAAGACGAACCTGACTATGACAGTAAACAATAACGTGCAACATGTTAATATTATCAACAATAAATAGAAAAAATGCAAAAAACAGCAATGCATGAGAACTTGAAATGATGTGAACGCTGGTAATCCATCTACTGTATCACACTACCACCTCGGCCATCGTTTCCGGTCAACGATTTGGGTGATAATGAAGAACCTAGCCAGACATGTGATGGCTACACACTTTTCCAGCGGAACATTAAGAGCCCTCATTTATTGGCCTAATAGAGTCATGCATGCCGCTCATTTTCACTCAGCCATCCATGGTCTTAATGTATAGGGCTGGACAAAAGGAGTTTGCATTTGGAAAACGTAGTTGGTTACGTAAAATTGGTGAATGACGCAACCTGGTCAGCACATCAACAGATACCCAATTTTGATCGCTACGGAGTAAATGCTGACGAATGATTTTGTCACTGGTGCTATCATTCCACTTCAAATAAACTAACCGGTGGTCAGTTAGTGCCAGTCTACTGATGGCTGCTCCGGAAAAAGACTATATTCCTAACCCATGCAGCAGAAGAAAACACACACCAGAACAGTCGGTTATTCCGTTGAGGGAAAACCGAAAATCGTTCAGACGTTACGAATGATTCAGGCCTCAAATCAAAAGAAATTATAAGCTGAGGGAATAATACAGACTTGTGTTGACTACATGAAACAAATTACAATCAGTTAGATCTCGTCCACATTGTCCACGGAAAACGAGCTGGTGTCAGGAGAAAGCTCGACACTAGACTCATTAGATTCCTCAGCGAGCATTTCGACTTGTCCGTAAAACACTGAACGCGAAGGCATCCCCTCAAAAATGGGAATACTCACCCCATTCCGGAACATTTCTCTCTCTCGTTAGCTAAGTCAATGCACTGCAGGGCAGGTGATTGACTTGAACGCAGAATACACTGGGGGGGTGCCCTCTTGTCGCCACGTAGACTGTAAATCTTCTCAGAAAATGGTAACTGCTGGTGCTATGTACCAACCAATATATACCTCATCAACTTTCCAGATCACCTGGATGGGGTTTGTCAGTTCTGCTATCAATTCTCAATGATTGCGCGTGAAAAACGAGAAGACAAAAAAATGTAATCCACCAGATTCGTTGCACTTCAGTACCGTGAGATTCCGAGTCACTTCCACTTCAGACTTGGAGCAGTCTGGAACTCATTAGCTTGTCAATCTGTATTTGTGGAAGATAGGTTTCGGCCGGGCCCGGGTGTACTGTTTCTCAAAGAATTTGGCCGGTTGTGAAATTGGCGTGACTGACTGGCGGTAAGCAGACGATTTTTTCAGATATAAACTCAGAATTGTTAGTTAGCGAACACAAGCATCAGTCAGGGGAAGTGGCCCTCTGCTCTTCTCATAAAAATGCACACTCCACTTTTTTCGATTGCCCGATCAGGCGGAAGTCATATCCGGAAAGAATGGGTTCGTTCTTCCTGTGTTTTCTCTGAAAATGCGGTCCTGTGGTGACTGCCTACTACTTTTGGGATAATTTGTATCACAGGATGCCTTCTGTTTAATCCTTAAACATGTGACATTCGTCCTCTGCAAAGGGAAGTCTGTCTGCAATATCTTGGTTATATTTTCGTGTGGACAGGATTTGGTGTGTGTTGCCCCGAAGAACCCCACGTTTCAGGTTATCTGAGTCAGTGTGTTGTTCACATAGATGTCATTGCTAAACGTATTCGGGAGGATATTATCATCAACAAAGTCCGCCAAAATTATTCTTTCTTCTTTTCCGGATAGCTTTTTTAGCAATCGCAGTTATGAGAAAATCATAAGTCACGCCTCGATTAAACGAAGCTTAGGTTGTATAGTGGATCGGTACAATACTACAGTAATTGCGGGTTGATACTGGTTGTATACCACTCATGCATGACTGCAACCTCATATATGTAGCAACATGGCATTATCCATTTTGGAACAATCGGTAACGTCTGTTGTCAAGTTAAACTGATCTAGCGATCTACCTGCTACCACGGCATTAGAAGCCTGAGACTGTAGCACTAACGTAAGTTGCATTCATTCAATTGTATTGGTCAATCCACAGCGTATAAACACGTCTACACAACCCGTGCTTTCGTTATAAAATGATGGATGAATTTGGTCGTCTCAGAGTCTGAGAAAACCTTACAAGTGTAATACGGAGCTCTCTGAAGAATTTCAAACGAACGCAAGAGTCACCAGCAAATTGACGTTGTGCTTCCAATGCTATACAGAGAACTTGATTCATTTGAAACAGGTAATGCGTTTTACTTGTTGACGAACCCGTTTCAGTTTCATCGCAACTTTTATTTTAGATTTACGCACCATTTTCTGAACAACTGGTTCACCAAAATTGGATCGTATGAAACAACGTAAGTGTAGCTAACGAATACTGGTGTATGGCGGGAATATTCCGACTTAATGGGCGAAATGTCTCTCAAAGCGAATGGCAGTCTCCACAATTCGACCGATCTCTTAGTAATCCCCTTCCAGAAGATGCACTCTAAGCGACTTCCACTCTTGTTCCAGGTCGTCAGCGTCACACACCACGGGATTAGTGACAAAATAGTCATCAAAGTTCCCTCTTGAAAGATTCGATGAATTTTCTGTCCCAGCCATGGGAGGGATATGCACTGCTGGGGTGTCCGTGTACCGGTTAAAATTGAATAAAACGTTCCTCTACGCAGGGGACGGACTGAAATATCCAGGGTAATTTAACAGCTGCTACCAATCGTGAGTGGTGTTAAACGGGTAGAGATGCAGACGTTTAATCAAGAGAATGGCGACTTCTCCTCAGCTCAGGTTTTTCCCTACCCTTCAAAAACCAGACCCATTTAGTGAGAAGCAATACATGCAGAACGTGAGAAAACTGCTTGCTAGCTGTGTGCAATTAGACGGTAGTCTCCAATGTTTACGTTGCAGGCCGGGGACCCAATTTACTAACACGTTTGTTCTGGCGCTAACAATCCGTTGAATAACTGATGTGGTGCGCAAGCCATCGATTCGAATCTATGACAATCGTCACTTGCACACGTCCGGTGAACTCGTTGGAACGATATGAAGAAATTTGATCTGTTCACACATTGTACTTTTGAGCGTAACCAAGAGTTTAACGTTTCTACCATCGCGCTGAAACGGGTTTCGGGATTGCAAACGTCCACGCTACCCGGACCGTATGAGACGTTATCGGCTGTCTATCTACAAACTTCCTTCTGGTTTCGTAAGCGATCTACTATAAACGTCCATATAGTTGTGTCACTCCATTCATATTCTCATTGACTGGAGTTTCTCAGATTGATGTAATTGCATGTTCTGTATCATGATAAAACACGTTTGACCAATGCACCGAAGAGTGAAAAACATTTGAACATGTTTGGTAGGAATACATCAAGGCTGAGGGAATAAGAATGATACTATTCATGAATTTTACAAATGAAGAGCATTTCACCGCCCACTGTGTCACACGACATTTTTCGTGGGAAACGGACTCTGATAAAAGGTGCAGTGGACCAAAATTCTCTATCGTAATTAGGTATCATAATGAAGACAAGCTGATCGCACATGCCATGGCAGTAAAAACCCACATTTGCATATTTATACTAGCAACACTCGGGCGAATTAACGTTGAAAACGGCTGAATTTAGGCAGCTACCCTATCGGTGATGTCTGCTTGCCGCAATTAGACATACTGAACAATGCAATATGTGCATTCACAAGTATTTAGCAAGTGCGTTGACTACCCATGTGATGCACCGTGAGGTTTCTTGTTCCGTTAGTCAAGCTGAAACATATTCGTGTGTGATAACGGTGATAACTGATTCTATGAACACCTGCCCCGAAATTTCTTCATTCGTTCACCGGTGAGCCCGTGATACTCAGTCCATTCGTCGTGCTGTTTTTCCAATATTCTCATGAGTGCAGGATGGGAGCCATGATCGGTTGTCATTTCCACTTTTGCATGCAGTGCATATATTTTCTAGTGTTCATGCCAATATCAGAGTTTGTGCAGTCAGCTTTCGGGATATTTCTGTCAGCATCAGCAGCAGCAAGCCACGTCTTCTGTCAGCGCAGAATTTCATTATCCGTAAAGTCACTTTATATGCATTGGGATACAAAGTTCTTATCCTGATCTGCGTGCAGCGGATACTGGACATAAAGTCTGCGACAAGTTTTATTTTCAGAAATATAGTTTCAGGGTACGGCTTTATTTCACTAATACTCTTCACTTTTGTGGACATCGCACAAGTTGTGATATACCAGACAACGCCGTGAAAAATAAATACCATGAATAAGCACAGAAATAAGACTGCTTGAGAAGAAGGCAGTGTAAAAAACTGAAAGCTGTAGAACGATCATTACAGGAGAAGCCATTTGTGGTATGAGAGGTGAGGGATATCAGACAGTCTTCGTCTATGTGTCACTCAGTTCGTAACGGCAACAAGCCTTTTGGACAACACATCGGCTCCACATACACTGGGAGTTGTAAACATGAGACGTTGCACATTAGATTCCTCATAATTCATGGTAAATATGACAGATGATTGTTTGGTTGAGTTAGGAGAGAAGTACGTTTGGATGAAATCGTCACATTCGTTGGTTTTGTTTGAATTATTGTCTCGTACAAGAAAAATATCGAACCTAACTTTTAACACAGTAGCTACGGTAAGCAGCTCATGAGTTTCATGAACATTACCGCCAGGAGGTTGTGCTTGAATTGATGGTGTCGTTGGTGGGGGCTTCCTCCTCTCACGATCTTACTTCCGAAAAGCATATGCGGGAATACGCCTTCCGCTGCGCTGCGACCAACGGACCACTTGGATGTAAAGCGACGATGTTCCGGGTTGGGAGACGTTCAGGACAACCGTTTCTTCTTATCGCGTCAGCAATCGTCCTAGCTCGGTGTTACATTGTTCTTTCAAGACTGTTTCCCCACTCTGAATGTAAGATGTCAGAGAACGTCATGCTTTTATCCGAGCGAAACAAAAGGAGTTAATCTGTTCACACTGTCAGTTTCGTTTGCCTTGCGGAGAATCAAACGCTGTAAAGTTTCATCAAGCTGTTTTCCCATGCTTTCGTCTGGAAAGTGGTGCATGATATCACACTATGTTTCTAAAATGGATGTGTCTCCGAGAGTTGATCGATGGAGCTATTCTACTTAGTCGGACCAACCCTATCCTGACTTCAGTAGACCAAGCAGGTTTTCTGCGTACTGTCGATAGAAACGCTTGTCGAATGCCACGCTCCATCTCATGGCCATGCCACATTTACCAAAAAACGTTAGGTTAACGGGAAGAGTAGAATAGATTGCTAGTGCATATTTATCATTGTTCAGGAAATCTTTTACACTAGTTAACACATGGTTTGTGAGGATTTGCACCAGTCTGCACTTTGACCAGTGGGTGGCCATTCTTTCGCCAATTCCTGTTCAAGTTGGATTACGCTGCCAGATTCTCACACTGGCAAGCAAACTGTTGTTCGAAAGCTACACTCGAGTGGACAACCACAAGTGAACTAGAGTGTCACTGCAGCTGATATGTGGACGATGAGTCCAATTTGAGATAGCCACCGAAGAAATAGTCGTCGCACCATATCATCGGTTCCAGCAAGACAGGAATAACTGATTTTCTAATATGCACCTTTCTGAATGGTGATTTTATCAAGATGAACTCTCTTCCAGCGGCCTTCGTCAGTGAGGAAGTGCGACTGTTGATTCCACTCAAGAATTAGCATCTTGTTCTGGCCACGGAATAAATTGTGTTCCAGTTCGTGAATTATGCTGTAACTGGACTGGCGAGATATCATAGGCGGCGCTCTTTGTTGAATACATTCTGAGCTGAATACATCCGGCAGTGGAATTGCCCACATTAAAACCACGAGAGCTTTTCAGATAGGTGGTAGAATCAGTGGTTCAGCATTTATAGCCCAAGGACAAATTAAGGCAAATTTTGTTGCGATTGTTTGCAATAAAAGCAAGCACCCGTCAAATATGTAGAGACTGGGCGGTCAGGAGAGTATCATCATTAAACTCCAGGTTTTGTTTTAATTCTTCTCTACTTGACTTCCCAACGTGTTTGAGTCTATTGAGTCGTGTGCCACATTCTCTTCACTGTTCCTATGAGTCAAAACAACGCGTGAATCTTCTCCTACCGTTCTCCTTTCGCAACAGTCATCTCCACCAAACTCTGTTCTACTTATCTTTTCTGATTCACTTCCAGCTTCAAAATGCTAATTTGCAGCGATCTCCCATTCATCTTCGTTGCAATATCAACTTGCTGTACACTGACATGATCAGTTTCTATCAGTTAACGTGTGACACACAGATCAAGCAGTTGCATCGTTTGGTTAGAGTCAACACGTCTGAATGCAAGAACAAGACAGCTAGCGTCTAGCGGCCAACTAATTTACGACGATGCCACTTCAACCAAGCACGCAGTCTCGTGTTCATCGTGATTATCCCGAGACACATGAATTTACATGATATGTCTCAAATGAGCGCATTTCTTCTCTCACCTAGTCTAACTATATTAGTTAACTATTGTAAAGAGTTGTGGCTATCTTTGACAGTGCACGTTCCTACGCAATTAGAGCTTTTCGATTACTTGGAATGAACCGTTGGTGAAGGCCACCTACTGAGGACATTGCTGTTGAGACTCGCATAACCAATCTCCAACAGGTCACCAAGATTTTAATCAGTTAGGACTTCGAACCACTGAACGCTGATAAACTGTCTCACACAATAAAAGGACAACTGATATTGTGCATCCAAAATCACCGTTGTCACCAGTGTTTGCGGATAGTACCTATGCAAGTCTTCAGACAACACTCCTGTCACTAATTTCCAGATCATCCACTTGGAGAAAGGCGGGCAAATATGTACAAACATGTATATTATCACAAGGTATCAATGTTTCAACATGAAAGTGGAGGAACCTTGCCAAAGTTACCTTGCGATATAGACAGTTAGAGTGTGCCAACCGAAACTACACAATCTTGAAGCTTAGTGTTTCCATCGCTGAATTCTAATGTTCGTGACATCCGCAGTTCTTTGTCGTCGGTTTTGCACCGAGCCATTCCATCTTGCCTGTTCGGACAAGAGGCCAATTACCGACACACAAGACGGGGTTGCTATTAGGAACCCACTCTTCAACGCAACACACTGAGCTCCAGTAAGTAACTTGTCGCTCATCCGTTACTTTCGATATCACTCGCAACAATTTCGTGTTATTGTCTGGTTTGATGACTGCCGTTTGAATACACAGGATCTGATTATGTAACTAGCTGAAACTTGATCCCACTCAACTCACAGGTAAGCGATTACCTCCCCACCACATATAACAGGAATGCAGCATATATTTAGTGAGATGCTGCCACTGTTGAATATGGAACTTTGCAAGATTGCTTGCCGAAACGGAGCGCAATCGTGCATTAAGAAAGAAACACTATTTGGACTTGTTGATCCTAATATTGAGAAAAATGAAAACCGAACGAGCCGGCAACTAGTTACTAAGCTCATGATCTCAGATCCTCATTGTCCTAACAGTTTCATTTCTGCAAAGTCGAATTTTTCACGTAGGCATACAGATACTTCCCCCCAAATTGAGACTGTTTCCATGTGAACGTTTTGTCTAAATGAGTTGGAACCAATTGTATTCGCTTTTTTAGCCTACTTTGAGAGCCCGTTTGTTAACCTGAAGTGAGACAACACATGAGGCGAGGTCTATTGTTATCAGTTAGACGCCATTAGGCTATTCTTTAAAGTGGAGCGTGAAATACCATTGATGTTCAGTGTCTACCAGATGGCTCGGTTTCCACGCGTGACCAGGTTAGACTGCACGGTTTCTGTTATTGCACATAGGAGTGCTACTGACTTTGTTTCACGGAATAAACAGTGGATCAGCCGCAACATTATCGACGAAGAACTAGGTTGAACTCCGTCTCCTCTGTTGTCACCGGTGAACAACTTGCAACCTGACGTTTTTCCGACAAGAGTTGCAAAGGCAACTGCAGTCCATTTAAATCAGTGCGCGTGAGACGAACCTGTGACATGTAAGGGCTCAAACGACCCAAGCATTCTTGTGGACTGCTTCTCGACGAAACAAATGTAAGACTGTGCAAGCTGAAGGGCATTCTCGTCGACAGAACACAATACATCATCCAGGTTGCTTCGCGCACGCTGTCTTACTGACATACAGGTAATAGTGACAGACAAAATCCATCGCTCAATTACCGGCTCGTCCTAATCAACATAGGGCACGCCACCAGAAACCTGCTAAACTGGATAGTGCCAACTATTATGGATCGACTCAATTTGACTTGAACCACTAAGACTCTACAAACTCTCACAAAATACATGCAGGAATTCACCTAATACTGGATGTTTGAAAACAACACAAAAGCACTCATCTACCGGAGGTTCAAACTTTCAAAGTAATCAGATATGCTTCGCGAGACATGGTATACGGCAACTGCAGTCAATGTGGCAATAGACGCAACGCCCACAAGTACATGGATACCACTTAACTGTGTTTGGACCATAAATGTCAGGTGCACGTTGCCAATCGGTGGCCAAACATTGTCGAAATGGGGTAGACACACAACCGCACATACTCACTCCAAGTTGTTATCCAGAAAGCCACTAAGCCCAAATTTCATATTGAAGAAATCGCCAAAGTAAAATGTCTGTCACGTGTTGTTGTCGTGGCAGTTTTTCGTTTCGGAACACTCGGCGCAGTGTATCGGTCTCACTTCACACCAAATCATCCTGGAGGGTTTGTGACGTGTGTTGGACGATGCAACAGTTTCTGTGAAGCAGCCCAGAAATTTGTCAAATTTGGAGAAAAATTTGGTGAAAGTGCTTACTTGGTGGAAAGGAATGCGCCACAGGTACCTGGAATGGACATGCGTTTCTGGACAAGGGCAATCAATGGTTTGTCTTTCGGAATAAAGCGAAAGATGGCTGGTACGATGTGAATCCGATCAGTCTGAACTACACAACGGGGTCTGGTTTTCCGCGACAGAAAGCACAACCGGGTGGATGAGAACCGGTTACATTTTATGAACAAGCCAAACCACTTTTCATCGTTCTCCGACATTCGTACCTGATTATGGCTTCGCAGTTTTCTGCAAACTTAGCCATGAGCTGCTGACGGGTATAATTATTGTTAAATTCCAATGAAACTTTCCTGTATGGTTGGACGAGCTCATTCGAGCAAATCCGAATTTCACCGGATGCTTTGCTGCCATACTCGTTTACGTAACAAGAATCAAATGTGCTTTCGCGTAAGTCGGTTCTGCGGATGCAGTGACTTTGCCTCACATCAGGATTGCATTTGTGATTAGCACTCTATATATATTGTGTGTGTGTGTGCCGCGGTTGATTTCCCGTTGAACTCGCGTGTTTTGTAGTGATGTGAAACCGTCCATCCATTGCATACTTGTGACAACTTGATGAACGTGATTCCGTTCTGCCGGCGTTGAAATGTGTGCCAGTTACTTGTCGTTCGACACTCCACATCAACTTGATGTCCACGTATCCAATCAGGATAACCGAATAATTCAGCCCGTTCAACATCAATGGATATGCCTTCGTGACTGTCAGGTATTATTGTGAGGCACCTTCCTCTAAAGATTTCTTAACCAGTATACTTACCATTTAAGTTGCAGCATGAGTGATGGATATCTGTAGTGCATTCCTTTCAGTTACGGTTATCGCGACCGAAGACTGAGTGGTCCTCTTATTAGCTACGCGGATTCTGGATCTTACTTTTTAAGACTTCGCAGAAGCTTGGTACCAGCATAATTGGTTCGGAAATCTATGTGTCCGAGAGGAAACAGTGGAGGACCGTACGTTTTGTCTATTTACATCATGTGTGGCTTAGTCATTTTCCATGCGAAAAACTAAATTTTACGCTTCTTGTTAACACCTACTGAAAAAATGTATGATTTCTGATTTATGTCCATTATCCAGATGACAACTTTTGAGCGCCTGCGACACTAGAGTGATGAACTAAAGATTTTACTTGCGTCGATTGTCAAAATGTTAACCGCAACCGACCAAACCTGTGATAACGAAACATTTTTCCAGGTTGAAACAAGGAGTCAATAATCTAGCAAAATTTGGACATGTGGAAATCACATGCAGATTGGATGGCGCGCTACAAATATCTGTACAAAGGGACACGTGTTTTGGCGGTCATTGCACGCACTTCTGAGACTTTGTGTCACTCGGTCTTGGATGGCGTTGTGTACTTTTTCGGGTAAATGAAGTGGGGCGAATTCACTCAGAAGATACAATAGAAGTGAAACATGCTATGGGATTTTTCTTGTAGTGATATACTGGAGAAATTCATCCATAGAAGCTCGAACGAATGACAAATAGATGTTGTGTCTCCTAATGTTGGTTTGAACACAGTTCAAGTAACACGGTAGTTAATACGATAACCCTCAAAATCACAAACGTGGTGAGCATTTGACAGTAACATTTACTCTGGAAAAATATATGCCCAACAATACCTCTTTTGATCGCTCTGTACACTCGAGTACTCCAGTGGTTCAGCGCATAATCGGCGCACAACGAAATGGCTATTAGGCAGAAATCATGGGTATCGCGAATCTATATGAAATGAATCCATTATTTTGAATCTTGCTTGTAATTTACCCGAAGAAATGCATAATCATTCGCAGCTTCTCAGAACGTTCTACTGTGTCGGACTTGCCACCGAACCAAGTACTACAATTTGTAGTTCATAAGTTTGAAGCGCCGGCTCCAGATTCTGCACATAACCAAGGATTACCCACTTCTGACCCGAAACGCTCTCTCAACAGTGAAATGTGAATGTGTTGCTTCACAGTTGTTTTAGTGTTTTCGTCAGCTGTGTAAGAACCTTTTATTCGGCACCCAAGACAGTTATTATGTTTGCCCCGTGAACGACATCTTTAAATAGTTCACTGTATCCTTAGCGCAAGGCAGCGATCAACTGTGAGTGTTATCTTGAAGGAATTTCACGTCCAGGACTTTAGTGTATTCTTACAGTCGCCGTGAGCGGTCACGTATTGCATGTCTTCATTGTTGATTTCCAGTTGACCATACCTGAAAGAATTGCTGTTGCTTGCCAATTTCTCCGGCAGGTTTGTCCGCTTATCTGTCAAGCGAGTATGGTCAGCAGTTTAGGCACAATCACTGAACACAGCGAATTTCAAGCCTCGATGTAGCTGGGTCATCATTTTCCTTCAAAATATGTGATGGGTTATTATCCTATCATTCTAACAAACAGCAGTATGAAACCTAAATATTGTGTTATCGCTCGTGATTGGGACATTTAGATAGCTGAAGCGAGTATGATGTGTTAGAAACGTGACAGCACGGGCTGGATGAGCCGATGCAATAAATTATGCCGGCGAGACGGAAAAGAAGCGAGAGGTGGGCGCAGTTAGAGATGACCCCTACTGTCGAACTAGAACCTGTGGGATCGTGCAGAGGTCACCATCATGTTATGGGTTGGTGCGAAACTGAATGCTAAATAAATGTACGGATTGAGAAAATGGACAATATATTACCGCGAAAAAGTTTTACAATATCGCAAAAATCAATAGGATTTTACATTTTCGGTGTACAAATCAAACAGAACCAGCTTGGGTTTGCCAAGATTACGGGTGTTCAATCTTAAGTGGTCGCTTCGGAATATGAGAAGAAACCAGTGTATTCCAGAAAGGATAAATGCTATTAAAGAATTTATAGTGTCCCCGTCAGAGATGAAAGTGTTTTTTGCAGGTCCCATCATGGATGTTGCTTTTAGTGATTTATAGTGTGAAAAAAACAACTCGAAAGCATCGCAACCGTTGTGAGGGAAAGTATGCATTGGCGAGGCGATCACTAATGAGGGACGATGGTGGTACAATGGCAGTTGGCACAGAAATTTCTTTGTTAGCGTTGCGAGAAGAGGAAGCCTACCGATACTCAACTGAGGACGACCATGAGGCATTTCAGAAATCTGAAGGAAGCAGAGAAGAGGTGCATACAAATGGATGTGGTGAAGGCATTTTAAGATAGCGTGTAAACCAGTTTGTATTTCGTACACTTATGTGAATTGGGGATTGGGATTCTCAGAGTGTAACCAACAGAAAAATAGTCTGTATCCAGAGCTAACGTCATCAACCGTTGGAACGATCCTCCTCAACTGTGGATAGGTCCTGAAAGACAGGTATACTTCTCGACCACAATATCGAAGGCAAGAATATATGGTTGAATCAGACATGTTCTCAAAACTGTGGCATAACAAACAGTCTGCAACTGACGGCCAGTGCTTGCCAAATTTCCCCTAGCAGTTTAGATGGACTATTGATCACAGGATTGCACCCAATTTCACTGATTTTGAAGAAAGAATGCCATGAGTTTTCTTGACTTCTGAATTTCCATCGCATAACTAAGTAATGTAGACGTACAATTTACGGAAAAAATGCGGTCAAACGTCTATTTTACGCTTGCTACACCAGTTTGCTTTATGATTCGAAATGTAGCTTTGGTTATCCTGCGGGCAATCACAAAAGTAATTAAAATGTCCGGAGACTCTGCTCGGTCCATAAAAGCCGTTCCTGACCATCGTGCCGTCTAACCGAGAGACGTATTCATATGTGTATCTCAAAACAAGGTTTTGGTTTAAAGAGGGTGGCTGGAAATTTGCGAGCTGTTATTTGAGGGAAATCAAAAGTACCCATGTCTCAAACTCACCAAGAATTGAAATAAGTGTCAAGCACCTATTCTGAAAATTATTCAAGGAATGTGTATAAGGATTAGCTAGGATAATCGCAGGTTAGAATGCCCCAGCCTTTGCCAGGGTCATAAAGAAGGCGCTCTGAAAGTAACATTTCATTTTTGCTCACCTTACACATTTCGACGGCATATCGTAACAGATAAGATGTGTCTTGATAGTCTAAACGTGCACGCATTGTCTGAAAAAGCAAGTAGCCACATACGTTTTTGTGTGAGTGTATAATTCTACAACACTCCAAGACAACCATATCAAAAGTGTGGAAACATCGTGTTCCTCAAAAGCTGCTATAATTCCCACACCTTTTATGTTACAACACTTTTGAAACATTCCCGGCATTTTTCAACAAGCCCGTTTAGTTAGATGGTTAGTATGCTCACCAGCCGTTATGTGAAGGGTACAGGGCGTGGTGAGCTAAATTACTGCAAGGCACCAGACAGACGGCGGTCAAAATTCATCACAATTTTGGTGTTACAGCCAACCCGATAGAAAAAACAATTGGGAAAATTTGTAGGAGCTATGCGGAACAATTTTGTTTTAGCAAACACAAATGTTTTATATAGATCCTCGTGGTCAGCTGACATAATTGGATATCAATTCAAGTAACTTTGAGTTCAGCTGACTTATCTGAATGGTACGCGGGCATGGCGACTGGATAAACCACAAGCATGACTTTTATCAAGGTGTATACAAGCATGGTGTTTGAAGTTAGAATAGGAAACTGATGACCGAATGTCATTTCTGGATGTAGCGCTAGCGCCTGATGACAACTGTCAGATAATTCATGCAAAAATGCATAATGAAGACACCAAGGTCCATGCGGCTAATGATGCTGCCTGTAACTCACTTAATAACCCTGTTAAATAACCCGCGAATGTCGAATCGGTGGCTCAGTAGTATGTTGGCGGAATGCAGCGTGGTGACTCACGAGACTGAGTCCAACCAGAGGCATGTGCGATTGATGTCGACGAGTTGTCAAAGGACTGGCAGGAGGCGAGTGATCTTGGGCGGATTTCTAATTCCCTGTCGAACCTCCCCAAGAGAGAGATAGTTAGATGCAGTGAGTATCCGATGATATGCTGGTTGTTTATTCGTAGTTTTCAGTCCAGTTTGTTGAACATTGTACAGGTTCCGGAAGTTCTTTCATCTTATCAGATTCACCACTGTGATGGATAACCACGAGAAGCTATCGAAAGTTGTGTCATATTGGAGCCTATAGGGTGTCTTATAGGTGCGATTGGGACACGCAAGACGACGTTCCGTCGCTCGCACCTGATAGCTCGGACCCGCATCAGTCAATCAGTTGGTGAGCCAATGGTGAAAATAAATGATGGGATGCATTAAACATTGTGGTGATACAGATGAAAGCCTACCTGAATACACTTCAACAAATGCAGTAAGAAGCAGATCTGAATGCTTCCATAAATGTAGCGGCAATAGCTGGGTGGCTGCCTCATGCTTTGCAACCGGAATTGTTGTATAGGTCCTCTGGCTTACTTCGAACACATCGAGAACCCAGTTTCAAAGAATCGTTGGAATTTGTTTGCGCTCGTGCAGAGGTGGCCGCTGCGCAGGTGAAGTTGACGGGAGAATCAGTCCGATGACGCGCTGGGTTTTATAGAAATGAACAATGTAAGCCCGTGGAAACCGTATTGCTTCACTCACTACTTACGTGACGGACAAACCAGGACGCTAGTACCTTTTATCCTGCTAAGAACGTGATGGTACTCATTACACGGATGTACATGCATGTAAATATTCAACCTAATTACTGGTCACCAACGATGATCTATGTATCACACAGCCAGATACACATGGAACAATCTATAATAACACTTCATCAGTCTTGACCAACCACTGTAGTGTTGCAGCAGTAAAGCTGTGATTGTTTATATGCCCATCTGGCATGTTGTTTCCTGGCCGCACATTCGTTTTCAAACATTCCGCTGCATCTGTCGGTCGCTCAACTTTCATAAAGGGTTCGCTGAACGCTCTCCGAACGATTCCCATCCGTGCGTCTAGGAGCTGTACAGTTACGTTCGGCTGTTCGACATCCGTGATTTTACAAGACTCGACCGTTCGTATGTTTCTCCGCATTACCTATGGCAAGCTCCGAATATGCCGCTCCCACAAAAACCATCCTTCGTTTTCTCGTCCGCTTGCGATAGACACAAATTCGATCAGTTGCCCAGTTCTTTTATGTTTCCAGAGAGTTCCTGGTTCGCTGAGGCTCGTGTTCCTTGATACGAGGTTTCAGTTTCTTTTCTGGGGGCGCAGACAGCTTAACCCGTCCGGTGATCAGTTTTCCCACTGCTGCCAAAAGGTGTGCGTCGCCTCTGAGTCCGTTGCATATTCCTATCGCCTCAACGTCACACTGTCACTCTTCTAATTATCATTTGCGAATAGACGTGGTCGCGGCAGCTTCCTCAGCTTGTATACAAGGCACGGTACCAACTAAAACAAAAGTTGATTGTAAAGCGCGATATTTATTTTACAGCTACACTATTCTATGAATATGAACGGCAGAGGAGGTTCCCACTCACACGTCTGTGCCATTCTTCTAGGTTTGTGTTTGCAGTTGACATCTCCTGTCCTTGGTTGACGTGATTCTACATAAAGTGGCTCCGGCTTTCACCGGTGTTGTCCACAGTCCACTTTCTCTGGGTTATCGAGCATATATCACCGCTTTGGCGTGGTACTCCACTGAATTTTAGAATCATCCCGCCTCCCATTTGGGCATTTGTCACGATAAAGTCGAGGAAGAAATGGATTATTTAGTTCCGGTTCGAGTATCCTGTTGAACTCATGTTGTACACAAACGGTTTGGCGCTAATAAGCCGTCGCAGTGGTGAGTCATTTGTTGACGCATAATTATATATACCGAGCTAAGATAAGCGTCAATTGTGTAGTGAACTAACGGTATAAGCTCTGCCAAGGATTAAACGAAAATAACCTATCAGACCTGTCAGTCAGGAAGGTGACGGAACTTTTCATTGCATATATAATGATAGACGACGGACTGTATAACCAACAGAGATACAAGACACATGTGTACATAAGTCTCTATTTGTAACAAGTAGGCTGTAACTCGGGTGTTGCTGAAATTTTACTGCTTCTGATATGGTAACATATGCCATATGATTGATGGCGTACTTCAGGATTCGACTGTCAGTCTACATATTGGATGTATCTCCGGTGAACGTACAACATAGCCCGAGTTGGCATGCTGCAATCGACAGAATAGCAAAATCACCGTGCATGCGACCAGCAGAATTGTGTGCCATAAGCTCAGTGCATATAGGGTAGCCTCAAAATACTGGTATCGAGTGTATCAAATGTATTTAATTGAATATTGGTTTGCAGGTTTATATTTAGCTACAGCAACGTTATGCGTACAAGTCGAAAATCATCCTTAAGAGATCCTCTTATTATTGAAGTGCTGCCTCCAGTCAATTATATGGTAAGCTTGACATACGATTTGTTCATCAATGGTGTTATACCACAGTGTTCTGAAGCATTAATAGACCTGAATGTGAATACAATCTACAGAGTTAGGTGAACAGAAAACCAGTACTTCTAGCGTTGGTTGTTCGAAACAGTTTGGGTTCTTATCAGAGAAAATCCATTTTGAAAGATACGGAGTAAATTTGTCAATTGTCAATTTGTCATTATCAACTTTGACATTAACAGTGATCTACAGAATAAGGCAGCTAAGAAACTTACATAACAGTGAATGCAACACAGTCTGTCATATGTTTCATGTCCTACATTAAGGCGTGCTATCACACCACACATTTGTATTGCAAACACGTTTACGCTGGGACAACAGATAACTCACTCAAAATGGTGGGGTATTCATTCACCTTGGGCACGTTCTATCTACAATGTGTTTACAAATGAAATGAACTCTCACGCTCACTTGCCATGCCAAATCTCCTCGCTATCTACGTGTTTGGTTTTCTTCAGATGGCTGTCTGTTTGCAGATCGTGTGCTGTTTATCTGGAATATTTTTGAAGTCGATGCATGCTATTTCCTGACAAAATGTCACAAATCTTCCCCTCATTCTGGATGGGAAGATAATTGTCACAGAATCTCCATCCTCGTACCCCCAGCGTGAAATTCCCGTACTCTCTTGTGAAACAGCGAATATTTGGTGCCAGTAATCACTAGTATGGCTTACAGTTATCCGAACAGTTGCCACTTGTCAGGATGGTTGCACCTGCCGCAAAACTGCAGTTTACTGATAATCAGGCTGTTCCTCGTTATTTTCGTCACAGTACACTTTAGTGGCCTGTTGTAATTAATTCGATCTTCTTAGATCTCCCGAAAAATATGGTTTGCCGAAATAATTATGGAAAAAATTAAATATATCGTTAAATCTCAGTGCCCAGCAAAAAGCAGAAACCATCGTGGCTGGCGAATTACTATCCAGTGATTGTGTGACACACGGAGAATCAACCCAGAGAAGAGTCGGAACAAAGTGGACAACAAACTCCACGTGGAAGAACGAGTCGTCCGGGATAACCAAAGGAAGTAGTGCAAACGAAAAAGATTATAATGGAAATATAATAACTGGGCTCAGGCAGTTAATTACTACATAGCAATGCAAACGATTGTCAACTGTGAATGTCAGGCAAGTAAGGATATCACATGAAATCTAGTAGTAACCTGAAGCTTCCCCAATCATGTAACAATGGATTCCTCAACTGTCAAGCTTTTTGGTTTGTGTGTCACCCGATTGTAAAATTGTAAGGCAGTGAATGGATTGATGGACAGGACAAGTTCAGTGGTGGAACAAACAGTGTAAAGTGAGGAGGTGAACAGAAATTTGCCAAGGACGGCTTTTGCTGTGTTGGAGAAATACGCATGCGGCAAGCCAGTTGTACGTATCTCAAATCCATTAGTAGACCAATCAGCGTCAACAGGTAGTAAAAACAATGGCGTCAGGTGATCACAGAGAACACTGGCATGTCGCCGCCTCAGAAGAGTTCTCAATATAGACTTTGGTTTGCCAATCGGGACAATACTGTTCCTGCCTGTAGTAAACTTGCTGTGTAGTTTCGCTCGATTTCCCGGTAATTAAACTTGCGTCCGCACAACATCATTAACGACCGTCCGATTTCTGAATGATCACCACAGGTTCAAAATCTAGTGTTCTTAGCGTGTAACGGAACTCTCGTTTTGTAGCTTGCATGCATTGACTCGTTGTGCCCAGCCTAGGATTTGCCGCCCGAAATGCTTTCCAGTTATGACCGTAGCCTTATGCTATTCGGATCACATATAATACACAACAATTTACACATGGCCTTCAGTAACCTGCTACCACCGCTGTATTACAGCAGCCAGTTGGCGCTTCCAATGGTTAGTGATTTTCTTGGTCTGAAGTGCGGGGACGTAGTAATTGTTGTAAACAACGCAACTTATCCGGACGGGGGATTCCACCATCGATTCTGACGGAATCCATTAAAGATCATAGGACACGGCTGCTACTTGGCTCACACCACCTTTTGTTTAGTATACAGCAGAGTCGCTTAACTCATGATGCATAAAACTAAGCAGCATCATACATCTTGCTAAGCCCCAGAAATTCGTTATTGCAGTACGTTTCCTTCCTAAGGACACTGCAGTTCACAGATAATCACTGGGTTTTCAGGACCGTGAGGAAACATGCTGATAGCTGGGGTAAAAATTCTATGCTAAACTGCTTCGGGTTGTGTCCAAGGGCTTTGCTGAAGACCGTCGTTGATTAGTCCACAGATGTGCTAAGTCAAACTCCTATGAACAACATGTCTTTCGGTCCATAAATCGAGTGGAGTGCGCGCCAGGGACTACAGTTTACGGCAGGAATCCTTGATGAGAACCCCATATCACTCGGAATAGCCAGCCTTACGAAATAGGCTCCTGTTAATAGATCAGCTGCACTAGTACCTCAAAATACGTTTTTATGTTCTTCGGCAAAATTCGTCACTGTCGCTGTGTTATTAAATTTCAGTACACGTCCCTCAATGTTCTGAATTTTCTCTGTACAGTGAAGTGTGCATAAAAAGCAACACCGTCACACGTGAACAGCTTCGTTTTGTGTTAGTTCTGGATGTAGCAATGTGAGCATTCCTTGCAGCCAACGGCTCTCTGCCAGAATGCGGTTGGAGATTTGAGAACTTCGTGACTCAAGGTAGACCAGCAGGGCGACTGAAAGTTCTCACGAGTAACACTTCTTCCACAGATTGGCAATGTTTACGGTCGATAACCAAGTTAGTAAGCGAGCGGAAACTAACTCATGATGAATGATACCTAGTGACGCAGGTGTGAAGCAAAACGACGAAATCTATCAGATTTCATGCTTTTGGTGAGTCAAATACCGTGAAATAATGAAGCGAACATTGATTGAGTTTCGAGTCCACATGTTTATGCTTGGCGTGTTTTTTGTATTCTGTTGGCGACTCACAAGGGACCATCATTCGAGTCCGAGATTGCCGTTGTCTCAGCATACTAGACCAGAAGCTTGCACTGGCCTGAATGCCATTGTCAATTGCTCGCTGCGAAACGGGAAAACAATAAAACCATGTGGATACTGGTTTGATCAATTTCAAACACTCAGAACCTACACTGTGTAATACTAGTTTTAGTCACCTTGGAATATATCGGGTAAACAAATCTTGTGACAACGGTGAGGAAAGTTTGGAACTCATCTTGCACGGACGGAAGTATCTGCATAAATGTCTTAAGCTGTCATTGTAAACGCTTGCATACTGGAAGAAGAGTTCGATTTGCGTCAAAAAAGTTACTCGCAAGAGGTGCTAAAACGGGTTTTTGGTAAAAGTATTTTTCAACTGTCACACCACATGAATAAGGTGCACGAGATTCACACATCTCCGTCAGTTGACAAACTTATTTCCGAACTGGAAGTTTGGTACACGGAATGTCTCCCATTGTGAATGACGAATCGTACATTATCAAAGCGCCACGTATTGCCTTGGTGCCTACACCCCACTGTCGCGACAGCCTTATAGACCGTCTTTCGGGATAAGTAATCATCCGGATTAAAACCTCTTCGCAGTTTTATTCGTGTCGTTCACAATAATGATATGCGTGTTCTCACGAGCTGTATCTCTCACTTCTGGGTTTTTATTCGTTCTTCCCACAAAAATGGCAAACATTCTCCTGTAAGTCTGAATATATCCATGTCACAGGAACACAGCAGACCATCAGTCAACACAACCCCCACTTTATGTTCCACAAGCGTCCTATTAATAACCCGTATGTGGAACAATCGGCTAGAATAAGGTAGTATGTTCTAGATAGGGACACCCCGTTTGCTACCCGTCGGTACCTGAAGCAGAATCGGGAGAGCTGCGTGTGTGTGTGTGCCTGTGACACTCACCATAGTGCACTCACCATAGTGCACCATAGTACACCAAATAGAGTCACTCTTTGAACTACAAAGAAGCTGTAGCGATTCGCCAGAACAACTATGTTCATTCTGCGCATAATCAAATGATCACCTCCAAGGCTGTTTTTCGACCATACCTCCCTTTCTGTTCTGAAACCTTACTTCACTTCATCCCACACTTAACTTTGCTTCAACCGTAAAGCAATCTGAAAGTTCACCTTGCGCATCGCCTTTTCAATTTTCAATTTTCAACACCTTGAGCCATGGTGAAATAAGCTTTCATCAGCAGTAGTTGATTATATAAATTTCAGCTTTTCATGTCACCAATATTATTGATTTCACAGGTGAATAAATTATGCAAAACCAAAGCATCAGAGAGATTTGAACCAGCGGCAGAAACAACATACTCAAACGAAGCAAATGCTCAACCAGTGGAGCTACGAAGCCACACTAAGGACTCAACAATTTCACACTTAGACTTGATTATCCACCCGTCCTGCTGACTCCCGTGAAACCTAACAAATGATCCAGGGATTAGCCACCCCAAATGGACGTATCCCGCCGAACCACTTACTAGTAACACCATTTCCATGCTCACCAATGACCTTGATGGATTCCAGAATGAAATCTTCTGGAAATCATGGCAAGGCAGTCGATCTTTTAGACCATTCTATGGATTCCGTAGGAAACAGCCTTACGAGTGTGTGACTGAGACCCACACATTGTTTCGTAATGCAGCTATTAGAGCGCTTGTTGCGTTTGGGTATGTTGTTCGTCAACTGCCTAATTGATTTGTGGTTCTTAAAAATGTTATTTCCTTCCCTTGTTTACGGGAGCACCCGCTGTAAACAGCTCATGCCATTTTTGTGGTAGTCGCGGTTATATGATTAAGGAATATATGAATGTCCAAATATCTTCCACTCCACCAATCGTCCTATTCACGTTTGTTTGGTGAAATTATTGCCTCGAAATATCCCAATATTCTCCTCCAGTGGTCTGCTGGGATCCGTAATGCTGTCGGCGAGACAACTGCTCATTTTCCTCACCTACAAATAGGCGGCCTCTTTGAAATCGCTGAGCGGAACCTTGATGTGTTATTTCTATCATACATAATTCAACCGACTGACGACCAGTGCGGCTTTCTTATGTACTCCGCGCTGATACAACGCAAATAACATATATCTGCGGTAGATTCGTGCTCCCGTTAATAGGAACGCAAACCAAAACGGCAACGGCAACACAGCAGCACGCCCCGTCACACAACTCAAATTTAATTCGTGCGCGCTCGCCGGTTTCAGTTGCGCGTTACACTGTGGACAGTCTAACCTTGATTAAGTTAAAATCAGTTAAAACAATGATGTAATGCATATATTTTTCATATAACTCCAGGGCGTTTAAAATGACCACTTGCTGAACCATCCCCAAACTTTCAAACTTATGGGCGCTTCTAAGCCCTCAGAGAATTTTTCACCAGTTGATAGTTTTCTATTCTGTCTGACACCAAGCGGTCGTACGTTTTCCGACGGTATTTGCAACAAATAATGACGGCGTGCTCCAAAATAAAACTTGGTCAATTTTGGAACACTTTTCATGATAAGAACTTGTTTATGAATCCGAGTGATATGTTGAAAAAGCTGAAATGATGCACCACAACAGACATCTGGTGAAATCTAATGGAATATATGAACTGATCTCTCGGTAAGGTTCGTGTACAATATCTAGCAAACTGCATTTTCTCCGATTACTACTGCTTCCGACAGGGATTCACATTGGTTTCTATGTACTGCTTTATGCCGCACACCACTTTGAATTGCGTGGAGTAATCGCGTTCACTCAGGGCGTATTCCTCACGGTTGTGTATACAAATGTGTATTGTTGCCCGCATCAAATTGGACGAAGAAACAAATGTCGGTTCGTAAAGCAACTCAAGACTTTTTGGCTAGCACAAAGAGATTTGTGTAGTATACGAAGCTGGAATAAAATATCGGCATGAATAAGGCTCGAAAATTGCCAAACCAAACGGCTGCTGTAATGTATGTCTTGATATTTTATGTAGTTATGGGACTTCTCCAAGTAAAAAGATGAGATTTCAACGAGTTTCAGCGATTCGTACAGGGGTTCGAGGCTGGGAGCCCAACCTACTCGGATCCAGTCAGTTAGTTCGTTTCGATGTCCAGCGGTTGTCTGTTGACCTGAAAGGTAGTCATTGAAAACGGGGTGTAGCATCGCTCTTGGGGGTTACAGAAAGTATCAAGAACAGAGTAAAATAATAATCTAGCAAAACAGGATAAATTATTAATTCGACGGTTTATTAAGTAGGTGAGAATCCGATAACACTTTGAGACGATCTTCAGAAGAGCAGCTAACAATCGCTAGTGGTATGTCGTTCCAGTAGTTGATAACACTGTAAGAGAAGAACTGCTTTCTTAGAAGGGTCCGAAGTCGAAGTTTGTATAGCTTCTTGTCGTGACCTCTTCGACTGTTATCACTTACTAGGGTGGAGAATTGTTGCACCAGTCCTGTGCCAAAGAGAAAGTGTGTAAGAATTAAGTCGCCGCAGAGTCTACGAAAACCAAGTGGATGAAGATCGAGAATTTCGAGGCGAGACTCGTAGGATAGGTGCCGTAAGCCAGTGACCATTTTGGTGGCTACTCGCGGGACACGTTCAATGGCGAGTATGTCCTTCTTCAGACCGGTGTAGACGACTTGATTGGCATACTCGAGCCATGGTCCTATGTAGATTCTGTATAGCGTGTGGAAGGCGCGCTTGTCGATCCGGTGGAAGGTTCGTTTGATCATCCCGAGAGTCATGTGACCCCTTTTGGCGGCCAGCTGGTGATGATAAGAGAAGGACAAACCAGACGATAGCCAGAACCCTAGGTCTTTTTGAGGTCTAATTTCATTATATCTACTACACTTTTGTGCACCATGTATCAAGAATAGGTTCCGGAGTCTCCTGCGAGTGACATGTGCGCACACTTACTGTCGTTTAGAGGGAGACTCCAATCATCTGACATGCACTTGATACGATCAAGGTCAATCTGCAATGCATTGGGGTCACAGGCGTTCCAGACTTTTAAGTCGTCGGCATAAAGGAGAGCGTTGCTGGAGATGAACTTGGGGAGATCATTGACGTACATAAGAAACATCCGAGATGTGACCGTTGTCTTTGACCTCTGTTAGGCTATCCATGAAGATTAACATATCAGTTATGTATGACCGATCGGGAATAAAGCCATGCTGGGTCGAAGAGAAGATGTTATTTGAGAAGAGATGCTTAAAGATGGTGCATCATTATCTTGCATGGGATGCTGGTAAGGCTGATCGGCCGATAACTAGCAGGAGAGTGTTTTAAATATAGGCGAGACGGTGGCCTCGTTCCGTGCCTCCGGAAGAGTGCCTGTACGAAGTGTCTGTTTAAACAGATCAGAGAGAGGCATCGCCAAACTACGGCCGCCTCTTTTGAGGATCCGGGGATGGATCTTGTCTGGTCCCATGGCACTATAAGGATTGATCTTAAGTAAGAGGTCCTGAACGTCGGACACAGAAAAGTCAGCTGTCAGGATGGGGTGTTGTAAGTGTCTCCGCGGGAGAATCGGGTGCCAGTTTGGCAGATCCATATTGTAGACTGATGAATATCATTCTCTGAACACCTCGGCAACCATTTAGGCGTTGGAGGGAAAGCCGCAGAAAGAGCGCTGATGGCTTAGTTTTTCTCTGGCGTCGTATATACTAGGAATGAAAATTCCTATTCTCGTGAGCTACCTGTAGGATTTTTCACTCCACTGTTGGGTGTGTTGCCGGATTTCCCGCTTACACCTGTTTCATACAGAACGAAAGGCCTCTAGATCCTCCAGCATATCCGTTAGCTTCTGCTTAGAGAATAGGCGAGAACTTACTTCAAGAATGTGGAGTATGTTTCACGAAAGCGGTGCACGAGACGAGGAATTCCGTAGTTTTCGAGGAACAAATGCCTTATCGGCTTCGTGAATTGCAGCTTTAAAGGAAAGGTAGCTCAAGTTCACTGAGTCGGATGTGAGACTGAGTGTGCTTACGAACGTCCTCAGTGCGTCGAAGTCAGCTCCTTGGAAGTTTTGGAATGAAGTTTTTGTTACAGCGGTTTGGAGCCAGTAACAAATAAAGTCAAAGTTTGGTAGCATGTGGTCACTATGCCCTAGCGGCGGTTTGATGACCACCCTATCTACCAGGTGAGCCTCCTTCGTAATGACCAGATCGAGAAAAGGAGGATGTCCGTCCTGGACGGTGCCTTGTAGGTAGATCGACATGCTGTGTCCAGGCTATCTCGTTGATCAACATTGCCAAGTGTTTCGAGAACCCGCAGCAACAGTCCTCATGAGAAGCCGCCATAGAGTTGAAGTCACCCACAATAAGTAGATGCGAGAAACGCTGGGCAGACGTGAGTCTGTCTGAGGTAGCAAGGGTGGCTTCGTCTGCGGATGCACTGCATGACGGCGAACGGTACATATCGCCGGCAAGAAGCGTGTCACGTTTGCGAAGTTGGAGTTTGATTCAGAGCGTGTCGCATTTCTCTGGGAAGGTAAATCCTCCTACGACAGCTGGTACTGGGAGCTTCTGGCTCAGGTAAACGGCGCAGCCTCCCGTGCGTCCACGGGAAGAGTCCGTCCGGTATAAAGAGTAACCAGGAGTAACCCTGGAGTTAGGGGTCAGCCTTGATGCATAACCTTGTTCCAGCAAGCTGAGAGCGCTTCTCCCGCTCCTGCATGGAGCGATCTAGCGATACTCCCCTGATATTAGCGAGGTTTCTTTTTAGTACAGCCGCCTTCTGAAGTAGTTCCTCTTTGCCATTCTTTGCGGGTAACGTCACAAGTGGTCCCAGTGACTTCTTGGTGGCCATGGAGCGAAGTCTGCTAGCGGAAAATATTTTTGTAGACTCTGGAGGGAAAAATTCGTTTAGCACCGCTCTGGCTTGTTCCCCTAGAGAGGGTGTGGTCGAAACTCTTTCCCACAAAGCAAGCCTCTTCTTCCGGAGTGTCCTGTGTCTCAAGCTCGTCGCGACTTCCTCAATTTGAGCAGTGGACAAAGCCGCTGCCTTGCGAGCAGTTGCAGCGCCTTGAAGGGCAAAGGCAATGTACTCATTCATGTCAGATAAAGTTCTCTGAGTATCATTCAGGGCTTTTTCTACCGTGGATACCTGTGCGCTTACATCTTTAGACGCCTTGTAACCACACTTGCACGCGTCTGACTTCTGCTCGCTCGGGGTGGCGAGTAGAGTATCCAACGTGGCCTTCAGTGGGGTGCAGCTATCTCGGAAGAAACAACTGATACAGATAAATGATCTTTTTGAAGAAGTGAGCGGGGCGTACTGGTCCTCCCTGAGGCCAGTACACTTCAAGTGGTACCAGTGTGGGCACGTCTGGCATTGCATACCGTTTTGAACAGTCATGCGGCAGCCGAAACGACCACAAGCACTCGATACTTCCGATCCACCAATGCTGCTGGATTGTGGGCGTGTCGTTGTGTTATAGTCTGTGAGTAAAAATGACAGTTGTTAATGAACGGGAAACAAGAGAATGAAAATCAATACGGATACTATAAAACAAATAATACACGCGAATAATACAACACGCGATGAGTTATGCTATTCGACAGCGAATAGCAATGATCGTATATAATGTTTTGAATCACTGGGCACCCAGATAGCAAAAATACGAATGGACAATGACAGCGATGAAATTCAAACCAAATTTCGAGTTACCCGCGCAACGGATCCGAGTAAAGCACGAGGGCCGGATACATCTTTGGTGGATGCATCTTCTCAAAAATATGGGATGTTACACTAATATAATTTTTACACGGTTGTTGGATGGGCAATTTTTTAAATAGTTCAATTCCACCCCTGAAAGAAGACGGTGTAAAGCGCAACCGAAGCCAGCGAGCGCGCACGGATTGAATTTAAGTTGTGTAACGGGCGTGCTGGTGTGTTGTCGGTGCCGTTTTGGTTTGCGTTTGTGTAAGTCGTGTGCATGGCCTACTGGGCCTACGGCTCATGCTTGTTCGTAGTGTTCCTTTTCTTAAGACTGTTGTTTGAACCAATGCTTTGGAAGAACGCCGTACCGTGGTGCGTCCACGTTGACTGAATATTGGTCCGCGAAGTCACGGGCATTCAATGTAGAGTCGGCTAGCCTGCATGTTACATTTTGGCGACCCTGCCAGAAAAAAAAGAAGTGCCATGATGAAAAATGTGCATCGTGAGAAAGGAAAATTAAAGAATTCAAAAGAGAAATGACTTGATGAATTGCAGATGTGTCAGAAAAGAGACGAGTATCATGGTTCAAAAAAACAAGTATTGAGATGAAAATAAGTACAGGAAAACGAAGTTATAAGAAAACGGGCAGAGGACCCGCAGGCACTTTATCCAGTCTGGCAACATGAGCACCAGCCGGTTTGTAGAAGGTTTGGTGTACGGGGGACTGTGCTTTACGAAGAGGGGAGCTATGTTACGTGCAACCGAAGCCAGCAAGCGCGCACGAATTCCCAGATAATAAAGATAAAGTTGCTTTGCGGTGGATTTAAACTAATTACCGAGCATATAAACACCATATAAACATCATATTGTAACGCGCAACCGAAACCAGCGAGCGCGCCCGGATTGGATTTGAGTTTTGTAACGGGGCGTGCTGCTGTGTTGTCGGTGCTGTTTTGGTTTCGTTTGTGTGAGTCGTGTGCATGGCTTACTGGGCCTTTGGCTCATGTTTGTTCGTATTTTTTCTCTTTTCAGAACTGTTGTTCGAACCCCTACTTTGGAAGAACGCTGTCCCCTGGTGCGTCCACGTTGCCCGAAGGTTGGTCCGCGAAGTCACGGGCAACTAGAATAGAGTCGGCTGGCCTGCATGTTACAGCGGGAGTCGGTTTCCTTTCATACCCGGGGAAAATTACTTTGAATGGTCGGATTTTCTGAAGGGTTATTGGATAAGTCGTTGGCACGTTAGTTGACACCGGGGTTTGCGAGCATGTAAACGGCAAATAATTGTGAATTTTTCGATATTGAAATGCAGGTTTACATAGAAAAAAGCAACGTAGATGCGTTGATTACTATGGTGACAATTATATACGTTTGTCTATATGCACATGCATATGCACATCTGATTATATCGACTGAAGTCCACGTAATTATGGGTAGATGTGTACATATGTACTCACAGAAGCTTTTGTGCATTTTAATGAACAACTGTTCACATATGTGGGCTGCTAAGCGAGTAAACGCCTGTGCACCCTCGAATGTGTCTTTACAGCACTGAGTTAAGTGCGAACACTATTTTGGTGGACAAATTATGATGTGTGGTAGTTTACATGTCTTTTGCAAGATTATTTTACCATTTTATGTAAACTCGATATAAATTCCATTTCACCGAATTTTCAGAAATGTTTATGAGAGGATACCAACACTCAAAGATAGCCCAAACTCATCTTTAGGGTGTTTCACCATTAGGGGATAAAATTGGCCTCCGAAAAATTTGAAAATAGGTTGCCTTTGGCAAGGCAGGGCGGAAAATCCCAAAATCCAGCCAACGATCGGGCAGATTCCAAAGCAGGATCTCCTCGATTGCTCGAAAACATCAAAAAGTTGAACATCTCGCGCACCGTTCAGCTAAGACGAAGTTTTTTGCGTCCATCCGTCGTAGAAAATTTTTTTCGCTCAGTGGGCAATATGGGGATCGGTAAGGAGAATTTAATTCCACACATTAGGTGAGAAAATGTGGAATTATAACATTTTCTATGACAATGTGCTGGCGGAATTTTTTGACAAAGAAGTCATACGATATTATTGTTTTTGCTATGATTATTAGAATATTCAACCCTATCTACTCCTTGTTGTGA
Organism: Paragonimus westermani; assembly: GCA_008508345.1. Classification (NCBI taxonomy): domain Eukaryota; kingdom Metazoa; phylum Platyhelminthes; class Trematoda; order Plagiorchiida; family Troglotrematidae; genus Paragonimus; species Paragonimus westermani. Next base: position 80,624 of record QNGE01002962.1, read on the forward strand.
CATTTTGTTATGCACTGGGGACTTAATCGGGCAAACGGAGAATCAAGTCGACGGTTTGGAGGGCCGCATGTAATGTGCGTGTGATAACTAAAGCTCACATGACGTCGTTCTGCTGGGCTTATTATTAAGTGCCGCGTTCACAGTTCCTATCAATTTGGGCAATGCATATACATGAATAGACGCATGTCATTAAAGCGGGGTGGTTATCTACGTACTACACATCTGACTGTTAAATTTTTCTTGGACCACACCCAAAAAGGTCATCAGGTGATACTGAGAGTTCGAAGGTAGACATTGTGTTTGTTGACGTAAGACAGCTGTCTAAACCTTCTTTAAAACGTTGAATGATTTTGCTGGCTCCTACTTCATTTGGAAGTTTATTCCAAATGTAGAGATACTTTACGAGGGAGAAGTTCGCACATGTATTTTTCAGGGATATCAGGGTTGGCAAGGTGGAACCCTTATTTATTAGACTATATGGAGGGCTGTGGTGTAAGTGGACGGTAAACGCTGTGGTAATCGCATTCCAATATATGAGTATACAGCAGCGTCATGTTCACCTTTAGTCTACGAAACCAAAGTGGATCAATACTAAGTTTTTCACAGCGTTCTCTTTAGGTCATCGAAAAAGAATATCCTAATAAGCTTTTGGTAAACGAGCGTTGGAGGTTTTCCAACACAAGCCTATCAGACTTGCGTAGATGACAGTAAATGAAAGTGCAATACTCCAGTTGAGGCCGAACACACATTTTGTAGAGCGTCAGCTTCACAGCTGCTAGACTGAACGTCTTTTTGATACAGCCTATTGTTCTTTTAGTTTTTGCTACATGGAGGTATACTTGTTCAGAGAAATTGAAGGACTTCGTGTACCGTATTCCGAGATCTCTGACCTAAGTGGCTGTATCAATATTACAACCATCTATTGAGATTGAGTCATGGGGTAATTTATAATCATAAGTGATGATGTTCGATTTGTTCGCTGAGAACAACATCGGTCGTGTTGTGCACCACAACTACAATGACGCTAGGTCCTGTCGTATATCTTGTGGAAAGAAATTGATGTTACTGCCCTGGCGGAATGTGTAAACGATTTTGATACCGTCAGCAAACAGAAAGAACTTACCATGTGTAATAACGTCGTATAAGTCATTTATGCACATTTAGAACAGCAACGGACCCAGAACGCTTCCTTGGACCACCAACTTGTCATTGATTTTAGTGTTGAGCAGTGCTCTACTATTTTGACTGTTTCAGTGCGACCCTCAAGGTATGACAACAGCCAGATATACAAGGGATCTTGTATGCCAAATGATGCTATTTTGATCAAGAGGCGCTCATGATGCACGCGATCAAAAGCCTTTTGCATGTCCAAGAGTATGGCAATTGTCGCATTTCCTGTGTCGACGGACGTCGATATATGGTTTAAGAATTCCAGCTGACGTGTCATAAAAGAGAGCTTACTGAGAAAACCGTGCTGTGAAGGGTTTATAAGGCTTCGTGTACTTAAGAATTCGGCTATATGCAACTTTATCATTCTTTCAAACATTCTCGAGCAGATTGTCGTGTGGTTGATGGGACGATAGTTACTAACGTCCTGCCTTGGACCACTCTTGTGACGAGGCATAATGATTGAGCCTTTCCACTGAGGACGGAAGGTGCTGGATAAAAGCTATAGGTTGAACAAATTGAGTGAGAGGATGGGTATATCCTCACCTACCTGCTTGGCGACCATTGGTGGGATACCATCTGGTCCAGGATTGATTGAGGGCCCAATGCTAGCTAACTGTAAACGAACATTTGGAACATCGATTAGAACATTACTCAAAACTTTATCTGTTTCCAATGAGATGTTAGCAGGTAATGAGGTGCTTTCTACGCTGAACGAAGCAGCAAAATGTGAGTTGAAGATTTCGCACATCGCTACAGAGTCATCGACAACCGTTTTGTTTTTGAGAGTAATAATTCTTATAGCAGGGTCCCTCATAGAATTTCTCCGTCTTACTAGTTGCACTAGTTTCGTGCATTTCTGCTCACCACGGAGCGCGAGTTTCTCTTCGTCTATACGACGAATTTACGGCTGACTTTCTATGTTTCCAAACATTTTGCTTATTTGCATCACCAGGGAGAAGTCTTCCTTACCTATAATTAAGCAGTTTAAGTCTGCCAGCCTCTTTCGCAATAAGGACTTTACCTTGTACATACGACTCGACACGTTTTGATTTTATGGGGGCCAAAACGTCGACACAAAACGCTAGATTTCTGATAAATTCTCCGGCCACCATGCGCGGAAAAATGTATTTCAAGTTAAGGATCTTATTAGAGAGAAAAAGGCATTCCACGAATGGATTTAATCGAACGGTAGAATACAGCTTCCGGTTTGGTAGCCATATTGAAATTAAACAGACATTTGACGACATTATGGTCGCTTCCTGGGATTGTTGTAGAACAGATGTATCTACGGACGAAATACCTATGGTAAATATGAGATCCAAAATATGCCCCTTTCGGGTGTGCGTTAGAACATGTTGGTTCCGATCATTCAGCTGAACGCACGAAATGAATTCGGCCTGTTTTGTTGGAGCAGAGACAAGGTCCAGGAGATATTGAGCATACTAAAGTTACCGCCTACTAGTTTGTGTTAACAAAGCCTGTTGGTCACATGATTCATCATCTCCATGAGGTTAGTCAGATCATTGCTCGCAGCATTAGGCGGTCTGTAAATGCATCCTATAAGTAGCTCGCGAGAACCAATAGAGACCATTAACCACAACGAGTCTTCCAGTTTAAGATGTATGGACTCATCAAGTGTTACTGCAGATAATTGCTTTTTTAGGCAAATGATGCATCCACCTCCTCGTCCTGTGAGACGATCCCTACGAAACCCACGATGCTCATCTGACTATCTGGGATGTCAGGAGAACACTACGTCTCGGTTACGAGAAAGATATGAGGATTAGATGAAAAGACAGAGTTTGAAAATATGCATCTTATTAATCAACGGTCATGCGCTCATTAATACTAAACAGATACAGCAGACAAACTGCTGAACTTCATGACAGGTGGGGCAGTGGGTTGCGAAATACCAAAAGAAAAGCCCTGATCTAAGGAATGTACAGAGTTCCTGCTCATATTCAAGTGGATGTCGTAAAATTATGGCTCCATGATAGGAAGTGCTGGAAGAGTGCCATTATGGAGGGATGACAGAGTGGGACTTGGGATAGGGGGGGTAGGTGGCGGTTGATGGAATATCGGTGGTGCACTAAAAAAGGACTGGTTTGGCATACGTTTGTGTTGTTGACCTTGTAAGGTGATGACGTACTTCCTGGGGTATACATATTGGGAACTTGGTTCCTAGTAGCACTCACATTTGGATAGAAGGACGAGTAACTACGGAGCTATTGGATAAGGGATGGTTACCGTGACCTCTAGTATAGTAGTATATTGACCTGGAAGCAGTAGGAGACAAATTGTGCAGTTTTATATGTGAAGCGTTGTTTCTCAGAATGTGGTATTTAAAACCAGATTCATGACGCTTGCAAAGTTTTTATGGTTTGCTCTTATATTGCAAATCCGAAATACTGTTCTCTGGTAAACACCTTACAGGTCTTACTGTTGATTTGGAGCATTGTTCAGGTGTTTTAGATTTGCCATTGGCACTTCCGATTACTCTATATAACGAAGAGAAATTCCTCTAATAAGTGGTGGATGGCCCTGCTCGCTCAGCCATGTCATGATCAGGGGCATTTACGCTGCTTGTTCCAGTGTTCTGAGTAACTGGTTGCCTTAGGTCTAGGACATTTTCTGATCAAGGCTTCGGCTGAAAGTTGGAGACGTTAGGCACCAGGGGGTATGTTTTTAGCAATAGCCGTGAGTTTCGTGGCGGAAACTTGAACACGCCTGGCTTTATCAAAGCAAGACGTGGTTTGTTTTCCAGCATTCGCCTGAACCGGCGACACACTTGCGGGTTCTGGTAACCCGTGGAACAGTCGAGATCTACAGTCAGATCAATGAGATTGTTGACTGCGTTCCGGCGGCTACGATGTCTTCGTGACTAGCGGTAGTATGATGGCGGATGTTAATTGAAGCATTTATAATGCACAGTAGCGGATCAAATTTGCGCGAAATTTCAGCAAGCTCCTAATTTCTACTGTGTAGTTTCGCTATTCCGGCCTCTAATTCCCTTAATTGTTCAGCCTGACCTACGAATACATTGGTAATAGGAACTGAACATGGTTTAGTGTTGTTCCTTTCGTGTGATGTGCCAAGATTTGCTGTTGAGAATGCCGTTTAGCAGCGGCCTCGATCTCTTCTGCGATAGCAGGGATGGGGTAGGTGTTGACTGAATAATCTGAAGATTTAACACCTTTTTTCACCGTCAACATACATTTTTTGCGCAGTTATGATCGCTAGACTACTGTAAATTTCTGGATATTAGCTGATTTAGCGGGCAATACTATATGATATTCAATTTTTATCAATGAGTTTTGTTCAACAGGTCTCGACGCATATGAATATGCCAAAATACAACGGTGGTAATCCAGACGAGACTGAACTATTTGTAGGAGACAGGACGAAGTTGAATTGAAGTGGTGAAGACTGCTTACCGTGTCAGAGTATGAGCGCGTTTGTGCAACTAGGAAAGTTCTCATACCCAGAATCGAACCTCTTGTTAATGCCACGACCTTTGTGTCACGACGACAGATACGGGTGCCGGCAGGGCGCATTCGCCTAGAACTGTGCAGATTAATAATAAGATGCAGTTCTTCGAGTGCACCGAATCAGTAGTTCCAACCAAAGGCAGTCATGCAGAACTATGAGATCGGTTGTCGGGATGTGTTTTTACTGAATAGGGTTGCGTAAAACTGAACTCAGATATCAAGAGCGCCAATATCCGTCCAGTTCAACCGATTTGTTCCGCTGAGTACTGCCATTCTGGAAGCAGTCGATGAGAGTTGTGTATGGCACGCACTTTTGAAGTTACACATAGAAGTTCCTGAGGTCATTTACTTGGTTCCGTGTGTTCGATATCAGCAAACACCTGGCATTTTTTCGAGTGAAGCCACAGAGATATAGCCTGTTCCTTGATAGGGCAAATGGCTCCAGTAATCAGTACAAAATTGTCCTGACTTTCTCAAGTCGAAATTACTTGGGACCGTGCAAGTGGAGCTTTGTCTTTCATATTCCATCCTGTTTTGTAACTTGGTTGAGATGAACGATTCGAAGTTGTGGTCCGCTTTTTCCGAACCAGATATGTATGGCTACAAGCTTTGTCGTGAGGCTAAAAAGTCTGCTTTTCCTCCAAATCCATCTATCTACCCAGAACAAATATCACAGTGGGTGGTTTGTGTATGTGATAAAGACACCAACAACGAAATCAACAACTAACAGTGCTCTGAACAAATACCGAATGCTCAACTTTCGTCTCACTGGAACACAGCCAGGCTGAACCAGTGACTAGAAAGTGCATCAGCTGTAGGGATTTCAGTAGAGTCATTGTGATGTATCATGTGAATCAATGCTAGGATTTTATTCGCACAACAATTCAGCTGCATAATATGAGGTAAAACGTCTAAGGTACGTCCACCGGTATGAACTGCCTATTTTGTGCAGATGAAGTCATAAGACCCAATGAAAACAGCGGTACGTCCACCGGCATGAACAGCCTATTTTGTGCAGTTGAAGTCATAAGACCCAATGAAAACAGCGGTTGTGTTGAAGAGATTGTCCGACACTTACTGAAGTGAAGGATACCTACTGTTTCACGAAATAATGGTGGTCAAGTAGTTTGTCACTTGAAAGCATCGCAGAAATTGTAATCCGGCCGTGGCATAAACATACACCATTGGCAATTTCTAACAAGAGAGAAACCCGGCGTAATGCCCATTTTGAAGAGTCTTGCTCGATAAGCTAGGAGCGTACGCCTGGGTAACGTTGTGGGTGCTCTGCCTATTTATTATACTCAAGTCTTGCAGCATTTCATGGACCAAATGTATAGCATTCTATTCGTATGAATTACTCATCGTTCAAAAAACATCTTGCTATTGATATTATGAACCACATGTTTGCTATCGTCCAGTCAATACATGTTTCGAAGTATTTGGTAACACGCATGGGACGACGGGGTTAAATGATTCACGCAAACGCTAATAGTTTAGGCGAGGATCGTGCATTTGAAACCTAGCAGCATCAACAAAGGTCAGCACTCACATTTTCATCACTGCGAACCATTAATTGGTGCTTTCCAGACACTCCCACAAATAACATTCTGACAAAACTGGTAATGTTAGACAAACGAACGCCAACCGCTCTTGCAGCCGTCGTGACCACATCAAGTTTCAACAGTTCAAGAAGAGATGCGGTAACGGCTAACCGTCTCAAACTTCCGAGAAGTCTGGATACTCGGCGGTAAGAGCCAAATAAGAATATACACCACTCAAATAGCCTGATGAAAGTTTGGTTTAGGGTTTCGGCTATACAGGCCTATGTATGAGAACTACACTTTAATTGGGTTGCTAATAGAGTTGTCTCGATGGGAGCATTTAATTTCAGGAGGTCGGAATTACTGTCAGTAATTCATTCAAAACAGACAATCATTTGCTTATCAAGAACAGTCGCCATTCGTCACAGCGCATTCGGAAGTCGTGACGCAATCTCGATGGATATCATTCACTGGCATGTGTGCTATAGCTCTTGATATTGATCAAATTGTTTGCACAAATCTTGAGAGTAACCCACTGATCTGCAGCTAAAATCACATTATTATACACCAACTTTTCAGGCTTCCGTCAGTAACCTGGTAGCGAACATTGGATCACTTCTCTGAAATTATATAACGACGAATTAACACAAATTTGGTACCAATTCACGGCATGTCCCATGGTGTCGTTGGAGACATTTCGAAGTAAATCAGAATTTCAAGATATTAGATTGTAACAGACCCTATAATCACTACGCATTGGCAGCGTATCTACCTAATACGCCCCATCACGGAATTATTTGAAAACCTGGGCATTTGCGACTAGACGGTGTGAACATAGACTACTGAAAAAGCATTTCTCCGACAACATACTCCACAACACCTACGCTATTTTGAACAAAGAATGCCAACTGCCAGAACAAATTCGTAGGAATGGCTGACCAAGGTTGAATTATCAAATGCTATGCAGTTTACTATAATGAAAGATTTCTTCTCATTGTAATGGAGAGGAATTTCGGATGGATCTCTTGCTACCATCTTTTGCTGTTCAACGCAATGATATTTATTTCCCTTCAGACTAGTTGTTATGAAACATTCGCAATAGTTCTTTAGTAATTTCCCACGTACAACCAGTTCTGGCAGTCAAAATTTTCATTTCCATTTTGAAGAGCGCAATTCAGAAGACTTACTTGGTGATTACTTGGGTCCAGTCGATCATTCTGTGATGAAGATGTCTGCAAACAGGCTTGAAATGAAGATGATTTTCGATGTAAGACGAAACATACACATGTATACATGGCTTCCGGATTCTATAACACTATCGATACACGGTGGTTGATAGGGCGTTCAATATTTCAACTGTCGCTTAAGTAATTGGCAAAATAGATCATACGTGTCTGGTAACGTATATGCTGACAACTTCTGCTATCGTGGCTAATGTACACAATACATGAATTATGGATCAGCTGGTATGCTTTCAACGACAAGAAGCTCATTTCGATTTGTGGACACTAGTGTAGCTCACACGGGTTGTACCGTGAAGAGGAAACATGATTTCCATGAACCGATTTCACGTACTGCAAATCTATTTCGTCGTGGGGTGATCACTGTATGAACTGATCAGTTTCGATTTATCTATATACTTGGATTCAACTAATTGACCCCCTACCTTCAGCGGTATGGTTTCCATCAGTACACAGTCAATTGGGCAGAAGACTTTCAACTCGAACATAAGATCAGGTCTGTCGAAGGGCCGAGTGTTCAGAAGAAGCTCCTAACGAAGTCAATGTTGCGTGGGCTCAGGTACGTGTGTCCTTGATGTTCCTTGTTTCATAAAATGTGACACGATTTAAAGTGTGTAACCGAGGTCTTGACTACCTATTTAAACGAATTAGACAAAATTAGCAAGCGTGACATACCGGAGCTTAAGACGCTGTAGTTTCGGTCAGCTTCCGTAGAGGCCAGACTCACTTATTACAAGGGATAGTCATCCAGTTATGAACGCGGCTAGCAATTTACAATTTCACTGAGTGATCATGTTTTATGACTTGATGCCATATCGTTTCCAACGCTCAGCATTAAACGTGGTCTCCGGACTTCCTTATCTATTTCAGCTGGCAGATTCAGCTGGTAGTTGTTTTAACCAGCATCTAGCCTAGAATCAACAGTTTTTTGAGAATCATAGTGGAATTAGGCCTAAGAATAATTTCACCAACTTAAGTCGGGAACTTTGAAGTTGATGACACATCGGTCGTGCAAGCTAGATCATATTCAAGAACACAGTTTGTATTTTTAGCAAACGTTGAGTCTCACGGTAGAATCGAAGGTTTTCAAAACTGGCTGCGACTGCGAACTATGTACATGCATGTCACACTGGGAAAGGTTTCGTCTGAACAGAAGCTCGTGTCTGCGTATAAAGATAGAAGGCTAGCCAGCTGAACTTGCAGGCCACTCTCGACCACCGTTAGATAATATGCATTATTCAGTGTCCAAGTTGTTCCTACTGGACTCCCTACCCCAATTGTGCTACGCACTTGATAGCTACACGTTATCGTTGAATATACTGCACTGGACGGGGAGAACCTTTTATTAAAATCTACTCTGTATGACATGGAGAGGGCACGTAGGAGTCATCACGCGGTCTTCAATGAAACGACAGTTATTCTGACAAGATTTTTCAACCTTTCCAAACTGTCATCTTAGAGTGACACTTGCTGCTGTGAGAGAAATGATCTACGCTTACTGGCATCCTACTCGCGTCATCTGACGTCTTCATCTGCTACAACATAAAACTTCATATTCTAATGTCTGCGTGCACCGGTTATTGAAGGCGTTCTGTGCTATAGGCAGACAGCCTGTTTTATTGGTACAAATTAGCAGTTCGATTTCTCATGCAGGCTCTTCATGTTCCTGGCGCACATGTTCCCTATGGTGGAATTTATACTGTCCACAACTGACGCACTACAGTATAGGGAAGAAATTCACTGCGAACTATATTCGACTATTCAGAGAAGTTACTATGGATTAACTGGTTTTAGTGCTTGCAATGCTTACCACCTAAATCGGTTAAACATTTTCGATGGAAATCACTTTTCGTCTCGGCGTTATGTTCTAGTTAGTGGAGTGTAATAAAATGTTCATTTTCACGGACCATTCTATAATGTCAAAAAGCAAGTCACATCAACGGCGCACACTTCTTTTAACCTGCCAACATTTAGAAACGTGTCACACAGGTCACATCATATCAACCGTGAAGGCTGTTATATCTCATGTTGAGTAGCACACGAAATCGACTTCATTCCTTCATTTACCCGTAGCAGGCATTTTATACAGAGCTAGCTTTGATGCTGTAAGATTCGTAACTTACACTCGTCGTGGTCATGGAAACAATTTTGGTAAGGTCGCTTGCTCCGGTGACAGAATGCTCATTTGAAAGTGTGTTGCCCCAGGTTGATAGGCATTAGGTTTGAGCCGATTGTTACGAAAGAAATCGTTTGCTTTCAACTGCAAATAAAGTAATCGTGCAAATTGTGATTATGCACGGAAACCGAAGAAGCTCTGTTTATCCATTATGCGCACCGACGAATTGCTAAAAGTAAAATCAATCGAGGTGAAGGAATTCGTCTTCATAGACCCTACCCGTACCAGTGTAGCTTAGAGCAAGTGTCTGCTCTTCATGTTGCATTTCGAGGAACGGGTAGCGCATAAAGAAAACACGGTTTCGCAAAGCGATTAACTGGATGGATTCGGACATCGCTACTGTGAACTTTGGTCCAGTTTCACTGAGATTACCCTCTATCATTCGTGAAGCGTCTGCAATAATATCAGCGAATCTGCAGCAGTTGAACACTGCTGAGAATTTTCGATGTAATTCTATGATGGGTTTGACAAGACTGAACATAATGCATAACTAGGATACAAGATGTGACCACGATTCCGAATCGAAATTGAGAAGTAGCACAAACACACATGGTAATCAGACCAGAACAGCACAAGCATTTCCAACGAGAACTGCACGGTATCACTTGGAACATTGGCGCAAATTGACCCAAACGAACGACACGTAGGAAGTAGTAATTGTTACACCTATTTGAACATTCATATTCTGCCTATATGTAATTTGACAAACGGAATCACGCTCCTCATTGGTTCTCTCAAATTCCACAATATATCGCTCATCGTATATGTTTGAGCTTAAGGTAAGTAACGCATACCTCATGTTTTCAACTGGACCCGTCATTGACAAACCTGAATTCGCCTGCGAATTCCAGATAATGCTGTCGTAGATACCTCCGAATCACAGAGAAATTGTAGTACACGATAAACGCTTCCGGTGCCGTCAAACTGCACAGATATTATGGACTATTTCAGCAATATCCGTTCGCAACCCGATGAAGTCTGATAAAGATTTTATTGAAGCATATCAGCGTGGAGGTATTATGCATGGACAAGTTGATACGGGCTGAATCGACCAATGCATTCCGTTGGTAATATTGATAACATTCGGAGATATTTGCGTAATATTCGCGTGATGTTGAGTGCGCGTTCCGTGACAGTCAACAAGACTTGCCATCACGTAGAAAATGAACACTGTGGATCGTACATTGATACAACTCCTAGCTCTCGATAAAATATGCGCATACACATCAAAAGCTGATCGGCATTGGTGTCAGTAATCGGCCAGCGATTACAACTCAGTGAATTTCATGTAAGAAATGCCTGGTAATTATTCCGCCTAGCAATATGCACGAGAATCGCCATTGTGCAATTCGACTGGAACCCTGGAACCTAGTCGCTTTCCATCGTGTCTTCTGTTGTGCCGGTGGGAGACGTGGTGTCAGACCTGGTCATAGACCGACAGTACGAGGGCATCGAACAGAACACAAGTATATGCATCCATCATGCACAAACAATCCGTTTTATGAAACGGTATTGAGAAGACGTGTATGTTCGCTGCCGAGTTCAAATACTGCGGACGAATGTTGCATGCGTTGTTCATTGTTATATTCGGGAGAAATGAATTGTTGAGTGTATGGAAGTCATTGTTGAACGTCCACACATATGGTCATCATAAATGTCTGTCTGGAATACCGAGGTGTATCGGTCAATTAAGTAGCAACATTTTCAGGCTTGTTTCCTTTCAGATTCTGAGCCACCGCCCGTTTTGACTGAAATGTGAAAACCTAAACTGATGGCACAATAAGTCGTTTGGTATCTTCGGCAATTTTACATGTTATCAACTCTGCCGTTGCTTCACACTTAGATGGCGGAAATCAGTACACGTATTTTTTATCGACGATGTACGCTAAGAGTCACGTTTGTCTGTCTCGGTCGTTGCTGTTGAACACCTCTGTGTAGGCGTTACTACTGAGAATATCTTGCAAATCATTCAGGTCTCCCTCTGTTTTGTTATCTGTACAGACCCTCGTCTCTCTGTTCGTCAGGGAACGAAACGAACCAACTAGAGTGTGTGTCCCTTCTGGTGTTCAATCATATTCAGTGAAAGTCGTTATGATAGTAGATGAATGGGGAGTACATGACTTTGCAGACAAATCCGGACATATAAATATACTAGAGTTGTGTGCAGCTCATTGAGCATTCATGTACATGTTTAACTATTTCGCTTTCTCCGTGACATCGTCAGACACAAAGGCATATCGACCTTCCTGGTACATGCAAAAAGTTTAAGGTGAGAAAATAGGTTTAACTACTTGACGACAGACCACGCACAAAATCTCAACATGAAAAACCTCGCACATTATGGTGGGTGGCGTCCAGTATCGATCAGCCTGTCATGTTGAGTGGAACCAAAGTACTCCACTACGTAACCGTCACCAAAACTACCTTGCGCTAAACCACTTGTGATGCTACTCACACACGTACAGTCCAAACCTGAGGGATCAACACCAGAATGTGTGTAAGTGAGGCTTTCGTGTGTAGCTTTGAATACTCGGTAGGAAGAAGTTCAACAACGCCAAAAAGTTTCCCACAGATAATCGGACAGCAGTGATCTGAGCTCGGTGTCATTATAAGTCCAGACCACTTAAATGTTGCTGATATACATCAACATTGTAACGATCTCCGTATTATGAATGCTGATTGCTTTGATCGTGAGCGTTGTGTAGAGTTCCCCTACAAGGGATAAACTTTGCAGCATCAGCGAAATGGTCCGGGATATCTGGTTCTGGTTAATTCATTCTCTCCGGTATAGCCTATTGGGGCAAAGAGACGACGGTATTCTATGAAGAGCTGCGTGCAACCTATGTGAACATCACCGTTTCAGCTGGTTTATAAGTGCTAATCTCAGAAGGAACTGGGTTTCGAGACGGTCTGGTTATCCGGAGAGTAAAGCCATTTTCGCGTGGAAGCAGCAAACTATGGAAGTTCCACAACCGAACTCGGATGAACCATCATTATCAAAATGGCCGTATGCAAAAAGGCGGGTAAGTTCTTGAAGTCAATTATTGTTTAGGTCGACAAACGGAAGAAGACGATTGGTTGTGAGGTAGGTTGGTTGAAAATGTGATCAAATGCCCCCATTATATTACACATTAATTGAGTAGGAAATTGGTAGACATATCATTGATGCAACACCATGTAATTGTCGGAAACAAATATGGACTGGAAATTAAGCAGAAACCGACCAAGTGAAAGAATTCAATCAGAGCAACAGCATTTGGTCACTCATCGTATAGGCCGTAGCAACAAGGAGGCTGTTATAAAAAATACGTCAAGGCAACTCGTGTTAAATGCTCTCCACCGTGTTATTTCTTCGTCAGAGGCACACGCACAAGGCTTCAAGGATATATCCGATAGTAAGTCGAAAGCCTTGAAAGAATTCAACCACAATTGAGTTGTTTGATGGCTTGCGTGGTGTCTGCTGGTCGTGTGAGTCAGGCATTTCACAAGTGAAAGCTAACCAATTATGCTCTTCTCCACCACTAAACATCTAATTTTGAAAATTATCCAAACCATGTATCACACGCTTAACCGAACCGAATTACGATTCACCGTTTATTACACAAGACAACCAAACATTCAGCGCGTTCTCAACATTCACCTTCCCCATTTCTCCACTTACATACGAAGTGCTTCACGAATTTACGTCGCTGAGCCACTCAAACAATACAGTTTATTCAGTTTTGCCTTCCGTATCCGAGCGACAGTATTGTTGCCAAGCTTTGATATCAGTAAATTTTCTGCATAACATCAACTAGGTAGGTTCATTCGCACTTAGACAATAGAGTGAGTGTACTGACCTGTTAACGTAAATAAGACGTGTGCTTTGATTCAAATCCTTCCTAGTGAAAACACAGGAAAAGGGCGATCGGAAACAAAATAGTCCACTTCACCACCTGGAACATCTGGGCGCTCGGGAATAGCCAGAAGCAATTATACTGTGGAAATCTTTGTTGTAACTATCTATCTACCGAGTCACGCCTAGACTCAAATAACTAGCACTGTTTCGTTTAACATTAATATTATGTTTGTGCACGTTAATAATCAGTTGGAGTAAACAGGCTTGAGTGAATGTCCGTGCAATTGCGTAAACAACGCCCAGCTGGAACTATGTACAAAACACGTTCGTGAGTAGAAAGCAAACTGTGATATATTGTATTTTGAACCGCACTAGTTCAAGTTTACGGAAAACAGACATCTATTTTCCTTCCAACCGCCGATATCCACAAGGCATTTAGACGCGTCTTGTTTTTCCGCTCATGTCTACATTCATCGGGTAGAAACACATTCATTGAACGTGTCCCCTCTAGTGAGCTCCGATTACTTGTATCTAAGTCGGAGTAGGTGCACACGAAATCAAACATAAACACACTTTCGGGTAGTGGATTCATGTCTTACAAGATATGCCATATTGAACACAAAGCGCTGTAATCTCTACAATATCGAAACAAATACAACATCCAGTATATGTTCGTGGTGACTCTCCTCATATTATCTACGTTCGGGCAACGATCCACGTAAAATGTCAATTATCAATATGTTACTTGTAGACAGGTTAAGTGGCATAATAATTTATCAGCTGTGATTACTCAAGTCAGTCTAGCTTGAACTATAATTTACTGAAAGCTATCGTGCATTGAGGTATTGCAAGTCTATTGTTCACTTGTGTCCCACTCCGCAGTGAAAAGGACCTTGATAGAACAGGGTCATCACACAATCTCTTGGTTTGTAGCGTTTCGCCAATGACATGTGCACTTGTGCAAATTGTACCGTTAGAATTTACGTCTCGCAATCCCTGAAACATCGCTCTTGCTGAGCACGGCTATATCGACAAACACAGCTTATATTCCCGGTTGTGTTTGATCGCTCACCACAGTATTCTGGCCGTACTTTTTTACTGTACCTGAAAATACACTTGTTCATGATTCACTTTAATAACAGAGGCCTCATTTTTATGGTTTCTGCCATGTGGTCTTCAGTTACTTACTCGCGTACACATAAATCTCGACAAAGTAGGTCCTCACAATTCGGCTTAGTATAAACAAATCGTGAGTTCAGTCTCTTTCCAATTGGCAACTTTTTCTTGTTTTGTCACGACAGAGTTGTAATCTCGCGGTTGCCTATGTCTCGGTCCATCGAATTTCGTTGATGCCGCCGCCAAGGTCCTTATTTCTCTCCACGAATAAATTGGAATAGAACACGGCATAACTCTTCAGGTGTGTCTGGGAGGATTTCTTTTCAGTCACTTCACCGGTCCAAATTTGTTCTTCCGGTAGACGATGGCTTGGTCAGCGATGCATTGGGAAAGTCTTAATTGTGGACACGTTGGCCTCTGGAGCTCACACCAAGTTATGTCGATTTGTCTTCTGCTTCTCCGTTTTCCAGGAGTTCTGCTTATTATGACCTACACGTGATTTACTTCTTCCGATAAGAGTTTTCTGTTCCATAGTCAACTTATTCACCGTTGAACTGCTGTCGTCATGAACGTCAAATACCGATACTCGCATCAGAATATCTTATTTGCCTCTCCACTATACGCAAAACAATATGTGGGCATCGACAATTGTTTGCACTCTTCGGAGATTCACAATCCAGGCGATCAGCTAGTTCAACCGTATGATTGTACTGTGGTTATGTGGGCCACAAAAGAGAGAAAGGTGTAAGAGAGGCAATACTTAGAAAATGGATTGGAGTGTTTTTAGTGAACTGAGTAGAATTGAACACAAAACAGTAGGCCGCTGTTACTGGGCTGAACATTTACTGGCAGGCCGTAAGAAGCCTGCTTCTCCGCCTCGTGCGCAGGCACCAGGGGTGGATGTCCCCATACGTGTGCGCTCAAATATTGACAACAGTATGTGCCCACATGTTTAAACCTCCAGCTAAACACAAAAATCGAATAATCCTGGACCATGCCTGCGCATCGATATTTTCATGTGCAGTCTAACGGCGGACCTCAAGCTATCAGGAAAACTGGTGATAAACCGTTCATTGTAGCATAATAAATATTATCTAATATAGCGCACTAACAATTCAGGTTGTATTTTCTGGTCACTGGACAAAATTACTGAAAACACGAAGGAACAACGGGATTGGTTTTGCATATCCACTCGAAAATACAGTCACGCCTCGCGCGATCTTGTTCTTCAAGTCGCCATCCAATTTGTCCCCAACGAATCCCGACAAGATTTTCTGTCTCAGCCACAGTAATGGTCTGCGCAAATCACGAGTTCCAACGGAATCAAAACTGAGTATCAGCGAATATTTCGGAAGCGTTCGGCGATAGAACTCACTTGAATGAAAACACTGTGATGAGATGCAAATTTTACTCAACTTGATATAAATAATCTTCATCAGTTGACGAGCATCTACTTTACCGCTGCCTGCTGTTGTATTTTCTTACTTTGGGAGGGTTCTGGAAAGATCGCAAATCACAAGTCATTTAGACTAAAGTTGTTGGAGTATGAGTTATCCCTCTGATTTGCTGCAAACTTGAGGTCATTCCATAAACTCCCGACATGATGATCGAAACAAATTCTGCTTCATTCTACACGAGCCTGTTTTTATTTGCTGGAAGACTATGAATTCTGGTGAGAGCGTGCTCTGTTCTTCATGCAGCTTCCTCCTTTGTGAACTGTTAGCGGCGTCAATAGTATACACCGCGGCTATCTGCTCTACATATAGTTAGAAGTTTTTCTATTTCCATCGAACGTAATCAGGTTTGTCTATATCATCAACTGTCATTGAATCCTACACTTGTAGTGACTTCCGATATACCTGATATCTAGACGAAAACAATATGCCTAATTCTGTAAGCTCTAAAAGCACACTTTACCGAACTTTGGCACTGTATAGCAGGAAATGCCTTTGAAGTTTAATTAAATCAAAGCGAGATCTAAGAAAAATTGATACGCACCTCGCTGACCATTTGGCGTCTTTTTGGGTCCCACATGCAGATTTCATTCCGCCTACACTCACTAAATGTTGAGTGCAATTAACAGGATGTCCGACTTGAGCGACCACTCCGCGACAGTATTGATATCCGCTGTTAAGTTGCCTCGGTTTATTGACCATGTCATCTTAGCATCGTCTGCGAGGGCAACGACTAGTAAATAAACCACTTCAGCCGATTTTCTACGAAAATCATACTTTTTATCGAACCGTAGATGAGTTCCTGTGGTACATTACTATTGTACGTCGCTGCCCCAGTAATTCAGTTTACAGCGTCGATTTTCAAACACTGCTACACAATTCGTCTTGCATTTTGTCAGTTACTTGGTTAAAGTTACTAAACAATGCTAGGCTGTTGATGGGGTAATGGTGAGCTGCCAAAGTGAATCTACTCGTAAAATCAGGAAAATGTATGCCAGCGGCAGGAAATCTGCCCAACTTTTTCACTTCACTCATAAACTTTTGAATATTCGACATATTAGATATCTCCCGCAATTGTCATTGTGCTGCAGAATTTTGTAGATGGTTGTCGACTGAATGTTGCGACAAATTTTACCCAAGTGAAGTTCACGAACATTTTTCAATATGCTAAACCATATTTTCTTAACTACCACGACTCTTTTGTGAGAATCCACTAGGACTATCAACCAGAGTGGTCACAAACAGCTTACTCCAGATCCGCCTATTCTTCAACTTCCCAAACTGCTGTCGTATGGGACGTTGCAGAACTTTCGC
>QNGE01002963.1:0-21332 GCA_008508345.1 Paragonimus westermani
CGATCAAATGTGAGTGATGGTCAACTTGAAAATAAACCAAACACCCGACTACTCATCACCAATCAATATTCAATAAATTACGGCTATCAGACGGAGAAACAAAAGAACCACCCGAACAACGAGCGTCACGGATTGAAATGACGATGTTTTGTTTGGCTATTGCATTCACACATCTTTCCCGCATTTTCAACACAAAAAGCATTACGCCAGTCGTGAAATGACTTGAACCATTTTATATTACGCTTGATCGGCAGTGCTGTCGTCAGTGACTTTGAACACTTAACTGAAGTCGCATAATTTTTGGTCACATCTTCCGATCGATAAACAGCTGTGGTGGACGGGTTCCCTACTTTGTTTTTTATACATTGTACTTAACTACAACCAGATCCATTGCAGTGGTTGCTCTGGCACAATATTTGATAGTTGTGCGTGCATGTACACGATGATAGTTGTAACGAATTAGTAATACACCCTACCATTGTTGACTGTTTTAACCCTGACAGGATGCCCGAAGTCGGATTTGAAGGTTCCTGTAACCAGTTATTACTCGACAAAGATGAGGTTGGACGCGGTCTATGCGGCCTCTTTAAGGGAAGGCATTAGAGGGCTCTGTGAAGTTACTTCATTGAAGTTCCGAGCCTTTGCAACTGTGTATTGGTAAGTACTGCATTGTTTCAGCATTTGTTGAATAGTATGGATGGTATGCTACCAGCAAAGAGGGTGATAAACTAATGAAGAATGACACTATATGCATAGACTTGCATGATGAAATAATCAGTTGTTCTAGCAAAGTATTCACATATGTGCAGGTTGCTTACCAAATCAAACCCAGTTTGTTATGATAGTTTGGGTTATGCGAAAATCTTAGTGTACAAGTTTGTTATGGCAAACCGTAATGTTGACCATAACATATAAGCAACCAGAGAAGACGGACTACATAAATAGTGAAGTCTCTTTTTTTCCGCGTAGAGCACATATACAACCAACACATGAAAATGTTTGATCACTCAACCGGGAAATGACCTTTTTGTCTCGTAATTGAAGATTTTTAAGCAGGAACATAGTTTAGTATAGTAAGAAGTTACTAGTAAATACATGACGTTTATGTATTGTCTATGCACCGTCCATCCATTGTTGAGACATAACTCACGTGTCACAGCATTGTCAACCTGACTGAGCCGTCTGTGTTCTCACGAATGCTTCGAATCTCTTCTTTATTGCCCACCAATTGTTTCTGCTCAGAAAACACTTTTGACGAAGATTTGTTTTGATAGAAAGAGTAGCAAGTGTCCTAGCAATACTAGGAAATGATACGTCTATTTCGTCTGATGGTAGCTACTAATGATAACTGATGATAATAACTGTAGTGGAGACCATAATGTCATGTTCTATTGGTCTAATGTTGCGACGTTATTGTTTATGTGATAGTATAATGAATGCGTTCGGTGGTTATTACTGGGATCCAACTCCTGCGTTTGGCAGTTGTGCAATAAACGAATTCGCACATCCTACCTTGTCGTTTATCGACAAATTCAAAGTCAGTAAGTCACAAATTCTTTATGAATACTACGGATTAAATTCCGCAGGTCTAGAATTCATTTCATTTCATTCATTTCTATTCAGGACTTTGATAAATCACTCAGTTTGTTTTTCTCCCTCGGGTTGTGTCCACTATGCATGTATATTGTCGATTAGATGACGTTCGTAAAAATGATTATCATGTTCGAACGTGATCAAGTGTGCCTCTGGTTGGCACGGTCGATAAGGTCCTAGCCATCTTACTCCGACAGTTCTAGCTAGATCAAGTGATTTGCAACTCCTTATCTTAACAGTGTGTCTGATACTCAAATGATGTCAATTACATCGCCAGCTGTTTACTGGTAGCAAATTTGTCCTCACTCAAACACTCAAATTGATGTGTAGATCTCGGTTTATCTTCGATCACACTCATAAACACACACGCCAGTTGGTCTCATCCACTTACCACATGGTGTAATACAACTCAGCCCTTATTTCTTCTCCCGATCAAGGTCGAATGTACTGCAGTTATCGCATGTTCTTCTATCTGGGCTACTTGAAACTGTACGCTGGAAACGATTTACACCTTGTGAGACGATTGCTCAACGCCATGCAGTACGAATGTCTTCACATCTCAGACGCGATATTCTCAGCCATGTATAAAGACTTTCTGAAATTGGTGGACAATATCGCTATCAGCCTAATGGAGCAAGAAGAATTCAGGGACCATCCTGAGTTGTAAGTTTTCCTCCACAATTTGGTTGTATGTACCTCTATCACTGTACCTAGTTGCCAGAATTTCCTACAGAACATTCAGCTACCTGTGTACACTATTTTTATTCACCATACGTCAGCTTGAAATTTGAAGCTAACTGTTAAGCTTCTCATCATAAACACACATACCACTCTTGTTTTTACCAGCGTAATTGTCATCCTCCTGCAGTCTTCGATTCACTTTCTATTCGGGAGTATAGTTGCCATCTATTGGATCGTCCCCCTTGGTACGTACTCAGTCGCTTGACCCCAAAAACTAGAATTCAGAAGAGACAAAACTTAGACCACAGAAGCTCTAAATTTATAGAACACGATTACCATAGACGGGCGACAGACACGAAGCGAATCAAATGAGACAGTCATATATGGCACTCAGGGGGTCAGAACAAATCACGTTACAGGGGGTACCAGAAGGAGGCAGCCGCGAGAAAAATACACTGACCAGACAGCGCACAGGCGTTCGACCGCACACCTGCAATCTGATTGGCTGAGTGGGACCATACCACCACTCACGACCATAGCATCCGAGCTGGGCCGGTCGATTGATGTGGCGTGATGCGTCCTGGCTGTCTCCTAACCCTATCCAATGAGATGAACAGGACATAATGCCTTGACGATTAAGCAGTTCACTGTTGTTCTACCATTCTATCAACTTCCTTACTGCTTACGCCAAAAGCAGAAATAGATCGGAACAGGTCAGCATTGAAGCAGACCTGAAAAATCCACGATATGACTGTCAATACAATGGAGTTCCAGTAATCATCGATTGTCGTGTTGGTCAATTCAGGCGACCGGTTCATCTCTGATGTCACTGCAGGCTCAACGTGCGGTTAATGATTCAATAACTACGAGGTCATCTTCCTGACAGAATTTCCTCAGTTTGATAATGTCTAGAAAATTGGGCTAACACTAAAGAGGCCGACCACGGGAAACCACTGAATGCCTGTCGATTTTGATGTACTCACGAATCATCACCGCGTGTGTTTAGAAGAAGCCACGAAAATCCTGATTATGAAGAGTGGCGAGCAGTTGTGCCAATTTCGGTTGTGTTATCCTCCATCTGTTGCAACACACAACTGAGCCTCACTGTAGCTTTATGCACCTTTATACAGCTGTGTGAACAGCTTTACGTTAGGGGTTAAAAGAATGAAGAGGATGAGACCTTACTCGTAAAATCCTCATATCTAAGTTCAAATGTGCCACTCCAAAGTGCACACACCATACAGTACTCAACTAGGTTTAAATCGAGAGTTTGACGATATGTGCAAGCTTCCTTGTAGTTCTAACTGTGCAACTCTGTTAATTGTCCTTGCTCCACTGATCTTTTAATCAGACGGAAGCAACAATTATGTCTCTGATCCTAATAGGTCATAATCTCTCTCGCTGTTCATATCTAGAGCCCGGGTGGGGTATGGGGTCCTTAGCGTAGGAGACAGTACGGTCCCTGGTTCCTAACCTACCGGCAGCTGCATTCTGTCCCGGTCAACGTCAGTACCACAAACTGGTGGAGGATAGCAGTGATGAATTCGTGGTACTGCAAGTTAGGACCGCGAGCTTCTAAAGCCTTGCGACATGATCACTGTACGTTTAGCCTCCCAAATCTTCGCTTATTAGTTACAGTTACGTGAAGATGCAGAGGTCCAGCAAGCTGATCTAAAGTTGATTTAGCGGTGCACTTCTGAACACGACAGGTGATAGCAAAATGCTAACGACTTCTCTAACGGAGCGGGTGCCTTGACTGTGTTATCGCCATCGGAATTTGTATTTCAGACGATTCGAAGTAAAGTTTGTGTGGGATTTTCATCGTAATAGAAGAATTTGTCATTGGACTGCATATTGGTATATATAAATTTTCGAGACAAGGCGTAAAGTTGATGAGCTCACCATTAATATGGGTGGTTGGCAGGTACAATTTCAATCATCAGATTCCCTTAACTAATGCCTGTTCTGCCAGAGGTTTTCACTGTACTAGTTAGTGAATCTGAACGGCGCATTTCTGCCTGTACTCCACAAAGTTAGCAAAACGCTTTAGTGACTTGGTTACACAGAAAATGAAATCAGGAGGACTCTAAGAATATCAACAAGCATCTAGTCAGGTGACGTCACTGTTCACTGCAGATCCGTTGTCGTCGCGTCCACTGATTATTTGTGCGTGTGGACACTTCAGTTGGTTTTGGCTGCGACATTCGTGTTTCGGTCCACGTCGGTTCTCTGATGCTTCCGTGAAGGCCACTGCACCAATTATGTGGCCACTCAGCTTTCGATAGTGAAGAGCGAATTTGAACTTAAAAAGTCTACTTTCTAAGTAATCATGAGATGCCTTCTGATAAGGCCTCACTCTGTTGTTCATTCACTAGTTACCGACTATGGCTTTTGAACGCGGCTTTACCCGTGATTAGGCAAATTCAAGTCAAATAAATCACCTAGTCGTTGTATAAAATTGTGTTTTGCAGTCAGCGTCACTTATAACATAGACATCCTGAAAGGTTTTCATAATTCTCGATGGACGGATGCAAAATATATACGACTTATTTGTGAATACCGATGAGTAGTCGAGGGTTTAGTTTATTTTCAAGTTGACCATCACTCACATTTGATCGCAGCCTTCGCATTCGAATAGACTTTCCAGTCAGCCGGCCTCTTTCGAAAAGAAGCACCAGTCTCGAGTTTCGCTCTCATTAGAGCTCGTCAGTAGTGCGTATCCTTGCCACGGCCGGGATTTGAAATCCGACCATTCCAATCATGAGTCAACCGTGTTGACCACTGCGCCATTGACTTCACATCAGGCACGACCGAATTATCAAATCTGATCGCCCAACCACTCTCGCTTGTGAGCAATGATCAGGTTGCCCGATCGTCTCGAGAGGAGACACAGAAACTATCCTGTTAACTCCAATCGCTAATCCCGCGATTAGGACTTGCAAGACAAGTGTAGATCATTGCTCTAATGAGAGCGAAACTCGAGTCTAGTGCTTGTTTCGAAAGAGGCTGGCTGGAAAGTCTATCTGAATGCGAACGCTGCGATCAAATGTGAGTGATGGTCAACTTGAAAATAAACCAAACACCCGACTACTCATCACCAATCAATATTCAATAAATTACGGCTATCAGACGGAGAAACAAAAGAACCACCCGAACAACGAGCGTCACGGATTGAAATGACGATGTTTTGTTTGGCTATTGCATTCACACATCTTTCCCGCATTTTCAACACAAAAAGCATTACGCCAGTCGTGAAATGACTTGAACCATTTTATATTACGCTTGATCGGCAGTGCTGTCGTCAGTGACTTTGAACACTTAACTGAAGTCGCATAATTTTCGGTCATATATTCCGATCGATAAACAGCTGTGGTGGACGGGTTCCCTACTTTGTTTTTTATACAATGGGCTCAACTACAACCAGATCCATTGCAGTGGTTGCTATGGCACAATATTTGATAGTTATGCGTACATGTACACGGTGATAGCTGTAACGAATTAGTAATACACCCTACCATTGTTGACTGTTTTAACCGTGACAGGATGCCCGAAGTCGGATTTGATGGTTCCTGTGACCAGTTATTACTCGACAAAGATGAGGTTGGACGCGGTCTATGCGGCCTCTTTAAGGGAAGGCATTAGAGGGCTCTGTGAAGTTACTTCATTGAAGTTCCGAGCCTTTTCAACTGTTTATTGGTGAGTACTGCATTGTTTCAGCATTTGTTAAATAGTATGGATGGCGTGCTAGCAGCAAACAGGGTGATAAACTTATGAAGAAGACACTATATGCATAGACTTGCATGATGAAATAATCAGTTGTTCTAGCAAAGTATTTACATGTGTGCAGGTTGCTTATCAAATCAAACCCAGTTTGTTATGATAGCTATGGTTATGCGAAAATCTCAGTGTACAAGTTTGTTATGGCAAACCGTAATTTTGACCATAACATATAAGCAACCAGAGAAGGCGGACTACATAAATAGTGAAGTTTCTATTTTTTCCGTGTAGAGTACATATACAACCAACACACGAAAATGTTTGATCACGCAACCGGGAAATGACCTTTTTGTCTCGTAATTGGAGATTTTTAAGCAGGAACATAATTTAGTTTAGTAAGAATTTACTAGTAAATACATGACGTTTATGTATTGCCTATGCACCGTCCATCCATGGTTGAGGCATCGCTCACGTATCGCAGCATTGTCAACCTGACTGAGCCGTCTGTGTTCTCACGAATGCTTCGGATCTCTTCTTTATTGCCCACCAATTGTTTCTGCTCAGAAAGCACTTTTGACAAAAATTTGTTTTGATAGAAAGAGTAGCAAGTGTCCTAGCAATACTAGGAAATGATACGTCTATTTCGTCTGATGGTAGCTACTAATGATAACTGATGATAATAACTGTAGTAAAGACCATAATGTCATGTTCTATTAGTCTAATGTTGCGACGTTATTGTTTATGTGATAGCATAATGAATGCGTTCGGTGGTTATTACTGGGATCCAACTCCTGCGTTTGGCAGTTGTGCAATAAACGAATTCGCACATCCTACCTTGTCGTTTATCGACAAATTCAAAGTCAGTGAGTCACAAATTCTTTATGAATACTACGGATTAAATTCCGCAGGTCTAGAATTCATTTCATTTCATTTCATTCATTTCTATTCAGGACTTTGATAAATCACTCAGTTTGTTTTTCTCCCTCGGGTTGTGTCCACTATGCATGTATATTGTCGATTAGATGAGGTTCGTAAAAATGATTATCATGTTCGAACGTGATCAAGTGTGCCTCTGGTTGGCACGGTCGATAAGGTCCTAGCCATCTTACTCCGACAGTTCTAGCTAGATCAAGTGATTTGCAACTCCTTATCTTAACAGTGTGTCTGATACTCAAATGATGTCAATTACATCGCCAGCTGTTTACTGGTAGCAAATTTGTCCTCACTCAAACACTCAAATTGATGTGTAGATCTCGGTTTATCTTCGATCACACTCATAAACACACACGCCAGTTGGTCTCATCCACTTACCACATGGTGTAATACAACTCAGCCCTTATTTCTTCTCCCGATCAAGGTCGAATGTACTGCAGTTATCGCATGTTCTTCTATCTGGGCTACTTGAAACTGTACGCTGGAAACGATTTACACCTTGTGAGACGATTGCTCAACGCCATGCAGTACGAATGTCTTCACATCTCAGACGCGATATTCTCAGCCATGTATAAAGACTTTCTGAAATTGGTGGACAATATCGCTATCAGCCTAATGGAGCAAGAAGAATTCAGGGACCATCCTGAGTTGTAAGTTTTCCTCCACAATTTGGTTGTATGTACCTCTATCACTGTACCTAGTTGCCAGAATTTCCTACAGAACATTCAGCTNTTATTCTCAAGTGGAACATCACTCACATTTGGTCGCAGCGTTCGCATTCAGATAGACTTTGCAGCCAGCCTCTATCGATAGGAATCAACACCAGACGCGAGTCTCGCTCTCATTAGAGCTCGTCAGTAGTGCGTATCCTTGCCACGGCCGGGATTTGAAATCCGACCATTCCAATCATGAGTCAACCGTGTTGACCACTGCGCCATTGACTTCACATCAGGCACGACCGAATTATCAAATCTGATCGCTCAACCACTCTCGCTTGTGAGCAATGATCAGGTTGCCCGATCTTCTCGAGAGGAGACACAGAAACTACCCTGTTAACTCCAATCGATAAGCCCGCGATTAGCACTTCCTAGACAGGTCGAAATCACCGAGCTGATCAAACATGCTAGGCGACAGTTTAGACTACTGATGAGTAGTCGGCGATTTGGTTTATTCTCAAGTGGAACATCACTCACATTTGGTCGCAGCGTTCGCATTCAGATAGACTTTGCAGCCAGCCTCTATCGATAGGAATCAACACCAGACGCGAGTCTCGCTCTCATTAGAGCTCGTCAGTAGTGCGTATCCTTGCCACGGCCGGGATTTGAAATCCGACCATTCCAATCATGAGTCAACCGTGTTGACCACTGCGCCATTGACTTCACATCAGGCACGACCGAATTATCAAATCTGATCGCTCAACCACTCTCGCTTGTGAGCAATGATCAGGTTGCCCGATCTTCTCGAGAGGAGACACAGAAACTACCCTGTTAACTCCAATCGGTAATCCCGCGATTAGGACTTGCAAGACAGGCGGAGATCATTGGTCTCATTAAACCTGCAAGGCGATATTTTAGATTACTGATGAGTAGTCAGGATGAGTAGTCGAGACGATCGGGCAAGCTGATATAATAATTCGGTTGTGCCTAATGTGAAGTCGATGATATTAATGTCAGCCACGTAGCATCCTGAGTCTTCTTTTCATGATCATCACGTCCAGTGTCTCAAAAAGCTGGCATGTTGTTTCTAACAAATGCACCAAACGTTTTCTGCGTCTAATAATTCGAGTAGTTGATCCATTTGCCTCATCAGTTTTCAAATGGGCGACCAGTAATCACTCGTGACTTATTCAATAGGTACAGCCAGAACGACGCTACGAACGACAGTCGTGAGTAACAGTCGTGGATAGGTAACTTTTGATTTTTAAACAGGAGCAATGTATGCTCTGCTGCTTTTGCGTCGTTTGATCGATGGGCATAGTAACCTCCAGGCTTGTTTATTCTTGATCTGAAAACAAACAATGATGGCCGGCTCCATATTTAAGTGGTGGCAGGGTGAGTGGGAACTCTTGGAAATATGGATGCGTCTGTTTTTTACTCTAGTTTGAAACCCGAAAACTAGTGAGTCAGCAGTCGGACGACATGAGATCGTTTCACTGGGGATGTGGTCAGTGTACAGTGCTGAGATAGAATGGGATATCGAGCGTGTTAATCTATTGCGGTTGGTAACGAGAACGTAGGATATTGGGAGAACCAAACAAATCGAACTAGTAAGGTGGTAAGGAGGATG
Source organism: Paragonimus westermani (assembly GCA_008508345.1). Lineage (NCBI taxonomy): Eukaryota > Metazoa > Platyhelminthes > Trematoda > Plagiorchiida > Troglotrematidae > Paragonimus > Paragonimus westermani. Next base: position 9,211 of record QNGE01002963.1, read on the forward strand.
AGTTATTAAAACGGAAAACCACGTTGATTGTTAACTTGTTTCAGGTAGTAGACAATGCGCATTACTAGTCACTTGTTTATCCACATAATCAATGGGCTATAATTATCCAAATGCTTCTATTCGAATTGCTCAACTATTCGTCCCTCTTTTCATTTCACTGCCCTCACCGTGAACGTCTTCGACCGTGCCTCAGATCGATTCCCACTGTAAACCAACTCTTGACTGTTTTTGCGTCCACCATTGTGAATCACTACAAAGAACAAGGCGTGCAAGTGTTTCACCGGAATCATAGGATGTACGTATATTACATCCCGGAAAATAATTCGGAAAACCTGCACATAGTGAGTCTATCATTTGGAATTTTAACCAGAATGATTCGGTGTCTCCAAATTGTAGACAGGTTCAACTGAGTGGCGAGTAAACCACGCCTTCTCGTTGTGCATGTTTTGTTGATTATTAAAATGGTTAAGGCGGGAGTGTTTGCCTCGTGCTTTAGTTTATAGATTATAGTGACATTTTCGAGCCCGGCTATCATTGACTACTTTTGCAGCTGAAATCAATCGAAATTAACTTTAGCCGGACAAAACAGTACGTTTTAGTAAACGAATATTGGTACGCAATGATTATCTTTCAGAACACCTTAATAGCTAAATCCAGTTCCTCGTGGACTTGGCTGTATGTGGATTCGCAAGCCTCAAACTTAAACAGATGTTCCTTCGTGTGTGTTTATATGTGAATTGCAACTGCTGTACCCGTGATTGTGGATGGACTAATTTCACCTGCAGTTTTCCCTCACCTACAGCAAAACGAAGCCATATTGGCTAGAAATGTTTGCTTTTAAATTGATACTTTATGGCAACCCCATTTTGTTTTGCTTGAACCGGAATGGGTGAAACTGGTTGGATGTGACGACCATTTCCGCTCTTGTTTGGACTACTCATCAAGTAGCAGTTCGAGCGAGATTCTAACAGAAAAACGCCTTGTGCTTCCAGTCGACCACCGATGATATCGCATTAGACTATCCATAGAATGGGTCAGTGGTGCGCATAATTATGATTATTCCACTAGTTCGTACAGATAATTAAAAAATCCACACCCTGGTTGGTAGAGTTGGAACGATCCACTGAGACTGAGGTCCGCAATTACACCTCGGCTGTTAAATGCTTAATGCCCTGGGCGGTGATGTATGGATCACACGTTTACTTTTCGTCAAAATCTGGAGCAGTGTCATGTGTACTAACGGCCAACAGTCGTCGTATTTCCCGACTATAAAGGTGCGTTCGATTAACTAGTTCGATCTTCAGTTTTTGAACGTAGGGGTGTACCGACAAAACATGTTAACACGCTCTCGACACTTTACTCCCATACTTCAGCTCAGGTTAGGGTTTACGGTGAACTGTCTGACAGTTTCAGCACCATGAGTGGCGTACGTCAAGGCTGTCCGTTGTCACCATTTTTGTTTAATTTCGTTATAGACGAAATAATGGAGGATTGTCTCCGGCACTCACAAGATTCCGGCGTGGACCTCCTACCTGGTGAAAAACTGACTGATCTTCATTATGTTGACGGCAAGGTGTTGCTGTTTGATAACTTTCGAGTAACACAGACAATTTTGGGCGCTATTTCGCGTTCTGCTAAGTACTTTGGAATGCGCTTTGCAGCCTCAGAGTACAAAGTGCTTCTACAAGATTGCTGTGATTACGTAGATCTAATGTTAGGTAATGAAGCCATAGAAATTCTTGACCGGTTTGTATACTTGTGAAGCTGCATCATCGGCGGCGGTGGAGATGTAGGTTATGAAATAGAAGCACGTATCTCTAAGGCCAAAGTGGTTTTCGTCAATCTGGGACACTTATTGCGACAGGGAAGTGTTTAAGAGTCAGTTTTGCGAAAAGCTGTTTTCGGTAATTCTCATCGGGGTTTTACAGTTACATATGGTAAATGCGTTTTATATATGAAAAATTAGAGCAAGTCAAATGGGTCATTAAGATCATAGGCATGTGGCGGACGACAGTCTACTGGAGGGGAATGCGAGTGTTGGTGAATGTGTTACACTGTTACGCGCCAGCCGCGAGACGTGCAGTCGTCGATGTCAAGTGGTTCACACTCTCCTGAGTTTCAAGTCCCGACCTATACTGCTACTTTGGCGAGGTGATCGGGCTTGTGTACTGTTCTGATCCGGTGGGCTATGCTGCCTAGGACTTCGGTCCTTCCAGGTGCAACCTTGTCAGACAGGCCAAAGTGGAGCAGTCAGACGAAAAGTAGTTACACTCATAGGATTGCATTTCGGACAGTAAAATTTGGGGCCTAGCGATAGCACTTCTAACGTTGTTCGATTCAAAATGACAGACGAATAATTGTGAACGTACGGTTGTGGGTCGTTGGGAAACTGAGCTTGTGGTTTGACGGGGTTCAATCCAGTAATCAATTTAGTTATCTTCTTCTCCACTCGCCTTTGTACTTCCGACGGGAAATACTGCTCATACACGTTCATCTCTTCTTCCGGGAGTGATTCGACAGCAACCAGACACGAGTCTCTTTCGTTCCTGGCATGACTTGGCAGTGGGTTGTACGTTGCAACGACGTAGAATATTCCGGCAAAACCTCGAAAATTCTTTCTTAGTAATACACTCTTTGAGAAATCGTACAACAGCATTCGCTTCTCCGATCCTGGTGCCAAACTTCACGGACTCGTTAGGTTGTTTCACCAGCGTTGGGGTCTTCGACTGTTTCAAACGATAGAGAATTCTTTCTCTGATGTCTAAAGGTCACGTATACAAGACAACATTGGTGTTATATTACTTTAAGACAGCGAAATTTGGCTGCTTACAGTAGAGGGCGTGAAGCGTCTTCAAGTATTCGACACCGACGTCTGCGTTCAACCGCTCTTATCGGGTGAGACCAGCGATTAAGCAACGAGAAGATTAAGAGGCCGGTGTTTGGCAGTAATTACCAAACGAGTTCTTTCGTTCACTCCTTACATTTGCACAGATGCTGGCTAATCGCCTATTAAATCAAGTACTCTTTACCGACGCTTCGGCCGATTGGTGCAAGGTGTGAGACGGACAGATGTTGACCTGGCCTAGAGGAATGAATTAGCCACTGTAGATCGAGTTCGTCTCCCGAGCGGGGGCCCTCGAGACTACCAGAGTCGTTGGCTGGAGACGTTAGGTGAGATGGCAGCTACTTGTGCTTGGTGGCATGAATGTTGTCGTTGTTTGGCCTGGTTGTCTGTGAGGTGAGTTCACTCAGTGACGCGGGGTAGTGAGAACCATAAGGAAGCTGTGTTTGCCGATGTCGTCTTACCTTCACTTACAGCTTGGTTGTTTGTTTGTAAGGTGTAGGCGCCTTGCTGTTAAATGTTTGAATATAAATGTAGCTGGTTTTTGTGGTCAGGTCCCTTCCCGTTTCCTTCTTTTTTTCTTCTCTCTTCCTATGCAGCGTTTGCTTTATTTCTTCATGGTTGTATGACAGTTAAGGATCACTGTGAACCACTGATTTGCTGCTGTCTGTGAAGAGGATGATGATGACGATGACACCTGTTTTATATATGTCAAACCAAGAACAGATATTTACCTGTCAACTTAAGCACTGATCACTTGGATAATGTTCAAAACAACCATGACGCGCCAACAAGTGCTTTCTTTCATACTGGAGTAATTTTGCAGGGTACGCACCAGTCTCCCTAATGCACTCCAAATACACTCCAAATGAAATTTTGGATACACTTCCAACAGGACTGTTCGTGACGAAGCAACTGTGTTACCTGAGGTTTACCTTTGTAGTATCCATCTTTTGTCGTAATGAAAATCAGCCTCAATGCATTGAACAAACAGCTTGAGTGAGTATGAGAGTAGTCTGTTGAGCTTGGTGGGCTGTTCAAACGGGTCTCAGATGAAACATTCGAACCAATGAAACTGAACAACAGTAGCACATCCGGCGGTATTATAGCAGGAAATGCATGGAGAATATCGATTAGCGTACAAGAGAGTTTCACTGTCCGATCGTTGTCGCTTCCTCCCTCCCTTGGTAACGTTGTCCTGAAGCTATACCAAGCGTGTAAGCAAATATAACCAAATGAAACCTGAAATTCAGTGCAAGATAGATTGTCCGATTCCAAGGTCCCCTATACGAAGTTCTTATTCATCCGTGCTTATTAATACAACAAGACCAACGATGGACTTCATAATCTAGTTAGACAGATATCCGTGGATATATATGGAAGGTCGCCTCTTCGTTCTTTCGGCTACCGGCGGTCGCAGGCAAAGTTAAGTCCGCAGTTTACATGTGAATCAATAAACGGAGGCGCCGGGTCTATTCATAGCGTGGGCTGCACACGATCAGTTTCTACGTCACTTGCTGAGGACTGGATGGAGGTTATTTCTATGTGGCACAGACCTTTACTATCTGTCATTAAAAGCACAGTTTACGTGCATTAAAGCAGTTACTGGCTTGCCTTGTATTGTCCTGGTGTGTGCATAACGCTTTTTTTGTATGATACTTTCCTCCAGTCTTCCTCTACTCAGTAGAAACTTGTGAAAAGAATATCTCTGCACAAGGTGCCTTACGTGTTGGTTTAGCACTTTTTCCCCTCACTGGGATGGCCCGCTTTTTACTTCGGTTCTTTTAAAATTTGACTGTAGTCATCTGCATATCTCTCACCAGTTGTATCGTTGTGGACCTACTGAGAAAGACGAAGGATTATGCTGTGTATAGAAAAAAACCTTCTGAGATGCTGATGAAAGTATTCCGCTAAGAATGAGAGCAGATTGCAATGGTTAACTGCAAAGAAATTCGTTTGATTTTCACAGACAAATCTTACGTTGTTGTGTGTGGTTGCCGTAGGAAGCCCCGATATAAACTCGGCACCATCCCATCCCAGTATACAACGCAGTGTGTATGATGAGAATGTACAACTTAATCAACATCTTGTTTGACGCTTGACTGGTTAATTTGCCTATGATATGCTCATTATCGATTGCTGGGACGAATTGATTCTACCCTATCAAGTGGAATCATTTGGTTCTTAAAGCATCCATATGCGAATGAATATATCTTAATCATCTCTCAATGTGATATACCTAGATGCCATTTTCGGTCGTTGGTCAAAGGGGAAGCTATAGTTATTCCACTGATGACTTACTGTCTTACCCCAACCATTTCAGCAGAGCGGGGGGAAGACATGTTTTACGATGTTAACAGCCTATTTATCTTCACCGGTCGCAAACGTGAATCGCTCAGATTACCTACATTAAGCAAATGAAGATAAGTTGCCGGTACACTCGCGTTCAGTTACTCCAATTAGGATATCAACACCACCATACTGGTGCTATTCACTTTATCCAGACATTTTCGGGTGATGCGAATTGAACTGAACTAAATATCATGCCGAAATCATGTAACTCTGGTGCATCACAACCAAGACGAAGATGTGCCGTTCAAAGAAAACAGTTGCCGACAATGAGACCACTGTAATACTCAGAATCAAGGAATTCGGATAGCCCCGGAATTCATACTTCAAATGAAGGTTACCGCACGAGTAATAAAGAGAGGACTTCGGATTAGTTTCAGTAAACACTTGGTAATCATGAGACAAAAAACCACACTTATAGATGTATATTGGTATTCAAGAAATCGTAGTCTGTCAGTGGCTGATCATATTGGCAGATTGATTCAAAGGACGTGGCAAACAGCAGGAATCTTATCAATGAGACTTTTTGTTCAATCCTGATGTGGCATCTTAAGGCGACGTTTGAATCGGTCTCATCTTAAACCTTCTACTGTGTCCGGGTTTAGATAAGCGGTGAATCGAGCAGATTTTCGCCCCAACGACTTACGTACATTACACGAGCCATGCGCACCACGTAGAACTGACTACACTTTAATGCACGTCTATCACTGCCGTTTATAACATTGTACAAGACGATTTATACATTCCGTGAAATAAACATTCGGTGCCAGTTCTCAACGGTGGTAGTGGGGATCACTGGCTTAGTCCACCATAACAGATCTATGAAAGCCCGAACGTTTTGTCCAAGTATTCTTGTACATAATATGTGATGTAGTGCTGTGCCATCCAAAAATATTCAAGTGCTCCCAGCTACCCAAGCGCTGGTACAACATTATGCCGCAGCATTTGAAGACAAGATGGTCCCAGTTTGTGAATGATTGCGAGGATGGGGTTTTTATATGCAGCTTTGTTATCATAAAAGAGGAGCCCGATAATCTGTGTTCTAACAGACACCGTCCAAACCATGAGATTTGGGCTATTTTTACGAGGTGATCGGGCTTGTGTACTGTTTTGATCCGGCGGGCTATGCTGACTAGGACTGCCGTCCTTCCAGGTGCAACGTTGTCAGACAGGCCAAAGGGGAGCAGTCAGACGAAAAGCAGTTACACTCATAACATTGTATATCGCACTACTGACCGCGTAGGAGTGCTTAGGCAGTGAGGCACGATCCTATGGGCATACAGCAGAACTATTTTTATAATTGCGGCACTGCTGTCTTCCGTATCAGGAAGAAGGGGGCTAGAAAAGGTACCCTCGAACAAAGAGCACTCCGATCGCCCAACGGTTGACCGTGACCGCTGGCGTATTATCCAATACGGTCAAGAAACATCAAATATCGCTCAAAAGCCCGATGTAGCTTCGAGTACATCCACTGCGCGCAGCATTGCTCAGGATCAGACACTACTGTCTAATTCACTGCGCCCTCGGGCTAGACAAGACCCTCACTGCCAAGTGAGTCAGACTCTTGAGTCATTGGCTCCGGGTAGGGTCCCGCAAGAAAACCCTATATCCTGTTGACTCGCAGGTCAGAATTTTGAGTCATTGGCTCGGGGTGGGGTCCCTCAAGTCAACCCCCTTCCGCGGCATAAACGACCGGGAAGTATCAGAAGTTATCGTCCTCTCGACAGTGACATTACTAACCGACCATGGCTTTCTCCTACCGTTTTATCCCCTATTTCTTCTGACTTCCGTGTGCCTCTGGGCAATAATTGTTTTCTGAGGCCAAGACAACTGGTAAACATTGGCGCCTTCAATGTCCGCACTCTCCGACAAATCGGTCAGCAAGCTGCTCTGGCATGTACTCTCTCAAGTCTGGAGCTTGATGTGTGCTGTGTGTCGGAGACGTGAGTCTACGACTCTAGCACGGTTACCCATTTGAGCGCACCTCTAGATAGCTGTCGATCCAAGCGCTTCTGTCTCAGGGTTTCTGGTGACGCCGAAGCTGAATCTCGCGATCGAGCTGGAGTGGGAATCGCACTGAGTTCCCGAGCAGAACAATGTTTGCTCGATTGGATCCCAGTGAACAGTCGCTTGTGCGCTGTCAGACTCAATACATCGGTAAAAGTCTGTCGACGCAAATCAGAAAGGCGTTGTGTATTCCTTATATTGGCGTACGCTCCGACAGACAGCTGTCCGGATGCTGCCAAGGATGCGTTCTATGACGCCCTCGTTGACCTTCTGAGGCAGTCTAAACACTCAGACATCATCATACTAGCGGGCGATTTTAATGCTCAGCTTGGTCGTCTTTCTTCGGATGAGAAGCGGCTAGGAGGTATGTTTGGTGTCCGGGCACAACGAACTGACAATGGCGAAAGACTACTACAGCTGTGCGCATCCCACGGTCTATATATTTCGAGCACTGCATTCCAACACAGGAAGAAGCACTGTGTTACTTGGAGACCTCCGTGTGCTTCTCAGCCGTGGACGCAGTTGGATCATATAGCAGTTAGTTACAGGTGGCGCCACTCTGTTAAGGACTGTCGTGCCTTTTGGAGCAACCACCTGGACTCGGACCATGCCGTTGTGCGTGCCCGTTTCGTTTTGTCATTTGCCCAGAGGACTTACGCTCGTAAATGCAAGGTGTTTAACTGGCATTCGAGCGATGAGGATGTGAAGAACGCTTACCAAAAAGCGTTGGCAGAGAAGTTGCCCAGTTCGAGTCAGACGAACGATCCTAACGAACACTGGGAACAAATCGCCGGAGCTATGAAAGCGTGCTGTGAACAGGCACGCTCCGAAGGAGCTGTTCAGTTTCGTCAGAACTGGATATCCGTCACGTCGATAAATCTTATGAACAAGCGTCGTTCTATCCCACCCGGTTCTGAATACGATGATGACCGTCGAGAACTTAAACGCATGCTGACTAAAAGCTTGCGCAAAGACCGTGAGCACTACTTGGTCCAGCAATCGAAAGAGATGGAGAAAGCCTTTTTATCTGGAAATAGCAGAAGGCTTTTCTCCCTGATCCGTGGTTGTACTGGCCGTCAAGTCGGTGTAAGTGAGACCATATGTGAAAAAGATGGTTCACTTATCACCAGCCAGTCGCGCCGACTTGACCGGTGGGCTGAACATTTTGAAGAACAGTTCAGTTGGCCTCAACCAGATCATGTGGACGACGGGACTCGATTGGTCAGCTACTGCATTCCAGACGGCCCTCCTCTGGAATCAGAAGTGTTCCTGGAGCTCAAGTTAATGAAGCGTAATAAGGCTCCTGGACCAGACCTCCTCTCCCCTTCTCTTTTTAAGGATGGTGGAGTGAGGTTGTTATCAGAACTGACAAAACTTCTGCAGACGATCTGGGAGACTGAAGAGGTACCTCGTGATTGGTGCTTATCAACAGTCATTCCCGTTTTCAAAAAGGGGTCCCGAAGTCTATGTGACAACCACAGAGGCATCAGTTTGGTGTCTGTTGCGTCCAAGTTACTCACTGGCCTCATTTTACGTCGGCTCACTAAACCCAGAGAAAGTCAGATACGTGAAGAACAAGCAGGATTCAGATCCGGTCGGGGGTGTGTTGACCACATTTTTACCTTACGACGGATCTTGGAACATCGGCATTCATATAGGCAGCCGACGGCCGTGGTCTTTTTGGACCTGAGGGCTGCATTCGATTCAGTTGCTCGTAACGTTCTCTGGAGCTGTCTCCTTCGCAAGGGAGTACCAGAGAAATACGTGAATCTATTGAGATCGCTGTACGCTCACTCTGCAAGCAGAGTGAGAGTTTATGGACAACTGTCTCGAGCGTTCATCACTTCTAGTGGTGTTCGTCAGGGGTGTCCGATTTCCCCCTTCCTGTTCAATTTTGTTATGGACGACATTCTGGAGGGTGCGCTTCGTGAATCCAGTGGGCTTGGTGTTGAGCTTCTTCCTGGCGCTAGATTGACCGACCTGGAGTATGCGGACGACATTGTCTTACTTAGCCCCTCTGCCGAAGACATGCAGACCATGCTGAACAAGGTGAGTGACCGGGCTGGTCTGTATGGAATGCACTTCGCACCTTCAAAGTGCAAAGTGCTGCTTCAAGACTGGGGCATTTCCACCCCTACTTTCTTCATTGCAGGTAATCCGCTTGAGACTGTTGACAGTTTTACGTACTTAGGTAGCACTATCTCGTCAGCCTGTAATATTGCTGATGAGATATCAGCGAGGATAGCAAAGGCACGAGTTGTCTTTTCCAAACTGCTTCATCGGTGGTGTCGCAAAGACGTTCGGTTGTCGCTGAAAGAAAGGGTATATAATGCCTGTGTGCGTTCCATTTTGCTGTATGGTTCTGAAACGTGGCCTGTTCACTAGGAAGATATCATCAACAGGCTTGCTGTGTTCGACCATCGTTGTCTCCGCCACTTGGCCCACATTAAGTGGACTGATCGCGTGAGCAATGTGACAGTTCTTCGGCGCGTATTCTGTAACGTTCGGGATGCGTGATCAATTGGTCAAGTAGTTACGTTACACAGCTTGCGATGGTTGGGTCACGTGCTCCGTATGCCAGCTGGGCGTTCACCGTACCGGGCATTATATACTGAGGCCACCAACAGCTGGGTGAAACCGCGTGGTGGTCAAGCAACAACGTGGTCACGAACTATGAAGACCTTGACTGCTCCACTGAGCAAAGTGGGCAGGCATCGCCTGCCTGGATGGGGTCCTCGTGATCACTCAAACCGCTGGTTACAGACGCTATCCGAGATGGCGGTGTGTCGCAGTCAATGGTGTACCTGTATCCATACCATTTCTAGTTCTTCCATTTAGTCTTGTTCAATCTTTGTTGTCCTTCGTAATACTCTTTCCTTTTAGGATATTCCACGTCACTGTTGAGGTGAGCGGCGGCCCGAGCCACAGTACCTTTTGGTCAGACTCATGGTTGTTAATGATGATGATGATGAAAACTGTGGGGGTTATTGGTGTGCCAGGTAATGGTTTTCGCACGAGTCCATTCAGGTAGAAGTTTGCTTCGTCAGCAAATACTGTCGAATGTATTTCCGTCTCTTTTATAAGTACTATCTGCAAAACAACCAATAAACAACCAGAGCTCATGTAATCGAGCCTCTCAAAACGTCTGATACTTGTGACTTTTGAGTGTCGTGTGTATAGCGGACTCCGAATTATTACATCCTTGAGCGAGTCGATTGACTCTCCTTTGGGAGTCATTTACTGTATGTCACAGAACAGCGTTAGCACAACAGTTATCTGTTTAGGTTTGCGGTCATCTACTTATTTGCAGGTCATGAACAGTGCCTGTTGCAACATTCTTTCTCATCAGCGTTCGAACTGATTTACACGCAGCCGGTTTCATACCCACATGCTTTGTAGTGAAATCCGTGACACTGATAGACTCTGCTGATGAGGTGTGAGATAAGCGAAACTTGAGCATAATGGTTGGTTTCCAAACGTGGCTGAATGAACATTCTGTGAGTGCAGCAACGGTCATCAAGTGTGCTGACCAATTCACGTCAATCCACGATTGGGAATTACACTCAACAAATATCGCATGATGATCACCACTTACCTAGCCATCGGACAAAATAAAACAGTCGTAACAATTTGACACAAAAGCTTGAACGTCGTCAACATTAACTGAATCTCTAATAGCTTCGCACCAGATTTTACACGTGTAACTGCGAAGAAAGTTGCATAGATAGAACTGAAATGTGTTTGAGCTCCAGAATGAAGGAACATTTACCTAAATGCGTGCAGAACTTCGCATTACTAAAGAACGGCACTGTCACTGAAACAAGCAAGCAACCAGTGTCCACGGCCGCAAGACACGTTTTGACCACTGGTCACTCCAACTACCCGCCTTATGCATTCAGAATCTTATTGTCATTCTAGTCCGAGGTTCTGGGGGTTTGCTGAGGCTGTCGCTACCAATCGACTGAAGACTGCCCTGTGCATTCAGAATCAGTCGTTCGTTAGCTTGACCCTACCCTGGACTTAATGCTTTCCCCACCCACCAATCGACTATTCATCCCACCCACCCTCTAACCGTTTGATATAAAAAAAGCCGTTTAATATTATTGTATATTTGGTACTGAAGATTCAACACGAAATGGTTGCATCTACCAGTTTTTGTGTTCTAACGGTTTTATTCAAACTTTCAAAGGGAATGAACTGTTCCAAAATTTTTTTTACTGTTTGATATACTCGTGCTTTGCTCATAAGATACTTTTACATGTTGTGTCTCATTCTTTTGTATACTCTTATGACAGATGAACTCAGTAAGTTGATCTAGATGCAGTAAGAGATGTATGACCATACAGTAAGTATTTTGCGGGCTGTAGAAAAGTTTCTGCGAGCAACATCACCCACCTATTCTCTTCATTCGCTAGAAAATGTGACACGTCGCAAAACCGTTTATCCCAACACCCATCAACATTCTAGATTTGCGTTGGACTGTTAAACCACAGCTTACTTTTCCAGTTCTGTCTACTCCTAAACAATTTCGTGCGTACCGAAACGTCCGGATAACTTAGTCACTGTGCATGATGTGCTGTGGCTACAGAAGAACTTTCATCAGAAGTGCTGTAGTCTTCAACTGTAAAGGTTGGATCTGTGTGATGGGACGCTCCTCACTGAACGATTCACTTTGGTTGATATAACGTTACAGAAGGCAGTTTGAATACAGCTTCAGGTTGCTGGTGAGCCTTGGCCCGTCACGGTGAGACTGGACCTTGACGTGGTGTGACGGCTTGCGCATCTCTATGACCTTTTGGGCTAAACTGGACAGAGTTACTCATACCAGGCAGGCCAACAGGTAGAGGTCTGACAAACCACAGTCTCCTGGTCCTCCAGGTTGGGGGTTGGAAGATGGTTGGCATCTCTTCCTGAAAAACGTACC